>OVBA01003457.1:0-27917 GCA_900406435.1 Lepidium aucheri | reverse complement strand
CTTCACCCTCACCATTTTCCACCTTTGAGATTGAATACTCATCCCTTATCAAAAAATAAAACCCTTTATTTTTAACCGATGAACACCAGTAACCTTGATAAACTGATGACGAGTTTGTTAGCTTAGAATCCACCACTTTTGGCCTCTCATCTTCAATCTTCCCAATGAATGAAAGCGGAAGAAAAGATGGAGATAAAAAGTAACGAATTGTTTATTGAAATCATTAAGAATTTTATTAATTTAAATTATGTTTATCATTTAAGAATTATGTGGTTCTCAGGGACTTGGAATTTCCACATTTTTATATCTAAAAGTTGGAGATGATGTGTATTAAACTTCTAATTTTATTGGTTCTTTGATAAGATATTGAAACTGATGTGGCAGCTTAAAAATACTTTAAATTGCTGAGTTGTCAGCATCAGCAGAGACATAGTCTTCTTTTATATATATAATAACGGAATGCAATTAATAATTTTGTAGAACCAAAAGCTTGAAACTTTCTTTCATATATGTACATATGTGTAGGTTGTAGTGGACACGCCTGACAACTAAATATATTAAGTTTAAAATGATGAAAATATTAGAAAATTATGTTAAAAATTTGATTAACTACTTAAGTTTTTTTTCTCATAAATAATTGATAATTGATTTTCATGCTATACATGTTTTTTTCAGGAAAACGAAGATGATATTAATAAAAGCATAAACATATATGATCAAGTTAATCCGATGATGTGAATTATTATGGTGCCAAAATCAGTGGTGTGGATAGTTGTGGAGTCGGTCATGCCAGAATCCGACATTTGAATTTGATTTATCTCTATTTTATATTTTTAGTAGGATTTGAATTTTGTGGTTTTTTTTCTTTTAAAATTATAATGGATCGAGTCCCATGCTTACGAGATTTATGTAAGTATTTGGCTAATGGGCCAGTCATTATGGTCTAATATTGACATTGACAAAAAATTTATAATGGATTATCTGTTTTTTTTCTCAAATGGATTATCTATTTTAGTATAAACATTTTCTTAATTGATTATCTACTTCACATAAATTTATGGAATCTTATTTAAGATTTTACGTTCAGCTTGATAATGATATTTTTAATATATATTAATATAAAAAAATTAAAAAAACATTTAATAAATATTATGATTATACATTTTAATATAATTTAATTAAAATTATTTTTAAAATTCTTACATCATTTTTGCAAGTGATACAAAGTTAACATCAATTTTCGTAAATGATAAAAATATTAATATTATTTATAATAAGTGATACGAATTTTAACATCATTTTTACAAGGGATACGAAGTAACATCAATTTTCATAATTGACATAATTATTAATATTATTTATAATAAGTGATACAAATTTTAATGTCATTTTTACAAGTGACATAAAATTAATATCAATTATAGTAAATAATACAAATATTAACATCACTTATAGTAATTGATATAAATTTGTATAAATTATTAGTAAATGATGAAAATAGTTGCATCAATTGCTGAGTCAATTTCTGAATCAATTTTATAAGTGATGTAAATACTAGTTGTATCAATCAAAAACAGATGCAAACAAATAAAACAAATGACACAAAATATGTAATTTCTTGTAGTTAACACACTTTTTTGTTTTATTTTTTTTAAAAGTAATGGTTAGATATCTTTCGAGATATCTTGTCATATGTATCTTTAAAAACAAAAACGTAACATGTATTATGAAAAGATAAGACACAATTTTAAAAGTAAACTTTGTAGAAAAAGAAATTAAAATGAAGTATAAGCGCAATTAAAATTCTTGGGGAGTTATACATTTGTGTATTGATAAGACCATTCACAAATTTCATTTTTTATTAAAAAGAAAAAAGATTCTACTATTAAAAGAAAATTGTTATCGCTTTCTAAAAAGTTTAATTTATTGCACATGCTATGTTATAATTAATATTTATAAATAAATATTGCTTACTAATCCTAAATTACTTTTTTCTTTTCTTTTCGATATATTTGGGATTATTTTTGTTTTACGATTAGTAAGAAATAAATATTAATTTTTTTATGTTAGGATTGAAAATATAGATAATATTTGTAATATAGTTAAAAAAATAATCACAAATTCCTTTTATGTTTAACGCTATGATATATGGGGGAATTTCAAAAATAAACCCAAAATAAAAAAGTTTTTACTAGTAGCCCTTTCATTTTCAGACTTTCAAACGTACCCTTCTACACTATCTTGAAAATAACAATAATATCCTCATTTTTCAGTAAAAACCTAAAAAATTCTACAAACAGTGATTTTGTTCTCTGAATTCTCTCACCTATTTCTCACTGATTTCTCTCAATTTTTCTCTGTTTGATTTCTCTTCTCATAATCATCATTCATCAGGTTCTCTGTATTTTTTGATCCGTGTTTGATTTTTTTCGATTTTCAGATCAAAATTTTGAAAGATAAGCATCATTTTAGGTTTGATTTCTCTATATTTAAAATAGTTTTGAACTTTTGAGATGTTAGAGTTTTAGATTTAGAGATTTAGTGATTTCACAAATTTAGGGTTTCAATATTTCAGAATTTACTTTTTTTGAAGTTTCTTTAATTCTCAGATCTTCGATCTAAGAATCATTACTAGATATTGGTAAATTTCAAAATATTAAAAAGGTTTTTATGTTTAATTTCTCTAGATTTGAAGGGTTTGAGATGTTAGTATTTAGTGATTTACGACTGAAAGTTGAATGTATAGAATAATATGCATCTTTCTGTTGATATTTGATGTTACTAGATCTTCTTCTTCATTTATAATGTTTATTATAAATCCTACTAAAAGCTCAATATGATTTAATGATAGTTAGTTTTAGATTTAAAGATGTGAATGATGCTTTGGTTGATGATTTGACGTTGATTTTAGAGATTTGTTTTTTGTCTTCAGATTTTGTTTTGAGTTGAAATTATAAGATTGTTTATAAAATTTAACAAAAAGCTTCAAAATGTTTTCAGTATGTTCCTCTGATAATGAAAGATTCTGTTTGGAAAAATTAGATGTCTTTAAAGATTTATTAAGATTTATAAGATCTTTATTAAAAGATACTAAAAGTTAACATATTGTATTTTGCTTATAGAGTTTCTTATTTTGCCATCTTAGTTGTTTCGTTTGGTTTACAGCCTTACAAGGAACTTTATAACCATTTTGTATTTGAAAATACAGGGAATTGGAACTTATTTCACATAAACTAACGAATTATGAAGATTTATAAGATGTCCTATAAAACTTACAAAAAAATATATTGTATTTTGCTTTCAGTTTTGAACAGATGGTGAATAACATCGATTTTACAGACACAATTCATCTACCAATGAAACTATACAAACCAGGAAATGAGCCAGATAAAGTGGTGACAATTGTGAGTTATAGCAACTTTGGATTGGTAGACATTGTAAAAGAGAAGCTAAAGAAAGAAGAAATGAAGATTTTTGAGAAATCCTTTTGGAAGCCAATATTGGAGCTAAGAAAAAGAAACGAAATGTTTTTGGCAAAAATCTTTCACTTTCTCATGCAGGGAAAAGTTTTCACAAAAGGAAAAAAATCTGTGGTTCACTTTTGATTCACAACCATAGAGATTTTAAAAAAAAAGTTCTTCATGATAACATGTAACCAGTTTATAAATTTTTGTTGATTTTATAAATCAATTTATAAATGTTAGTAATTTAAGAACAAATATGATTCTTAGGAATTCAATGTGAAAATGTTGAACGAGAAAAACAACAACCAACACAGACACAAGTTAATGAAAAGTTGAGTTAAGAAAAACTCAGTTTGAAGGACTTAACTGAGCTTCTCTCAAACAATGGAAAAAATGAAATCAAAAGAGAGATTAAGCTTAGGAATTTTGATTTTGATAGAAGGGATATTATAGGCTAAATCATCTGGGAGCGTAATTCATACTTCAAGAATCAGACTGGCTGCAAATTTTGAAGATTATGCAAGCCAACCATGGGGAGAAACAACATTTAATCTTCTAGCTAAGAGCATCAAAAGAGTGAATGCATAAACATTGGAGCATAAGTCTTATGAGATACATGGATTTGTTTTGGCTTTACATTTTTGGGCTTTAGAAACTATTCCCGTCTTATGAAGAACATTTGGAAGCAAGACCTATTTAGCCACACTATCTATTACGTTCAGTACAAATTGTGAAATAACGAGAACACCAACAATATTAGCAATGAAGAGTATTGAAACGTTCTATAGGTAAATTCCATGTTTTTATAAGATTGTTTATAAGGTTTCATATAAAACCATATAAAAACTAATATCTGAATTTTTTTTTAACTTTAAATATACATGCCCATTTCATATGTATCATAAGAAACCCGAAAAAGAATAAACACCGCGTTGCAACTAAACATGAAGGAGACAAGGAATTTTTTGAAGTAGTCTCATTAGTTAAACAAGGATGTAAGATGAAGAATACTGACTAGAACGAAAGCAGTGTTTATGTTCTCACAGCGGTAGAAGAGTTTGCCTCAAGAAAGAAAAAAGAAAAAAATTTGACTGAATCCCAAAAGCTGGACAAGGTTATAAACATGCTTGAAGGGGTTCATAATAGGTCGCAAGTGTTAGAAAGCATAATTGATACAAAAGACAATGAAGATAAAGATAGACATGTTTGTTTAGAAAAATGAAAAAATAATTTAACAGATTTTATAAATAAGTTTATAAAATCATAATCTATCAATGTTCACAATTGCAGTATTACAAAGAATCAGATCATCAAGATGCAATTGATGAAAATCCAAACATGACGACATTGAAAACAATAGGAATGGAGAAAGGATACAAATTGTAAGAACTTTTCAAAACTTAATAAAAGCTAAAATTTTATAAATCTTTCAAATTGACTTGGCTTTAATTTATAAATCATATTGGATATGTAGAAAAAAGAAGATGAGGGGATGATGAGATGCCACGAAGTGTAAGAATCACAAAGACTATAAATTATAACTACGAGCTATTAGGTTTCATAGCAAGTATTATAAATCTTATCAAAACATAAAATATGATCTTTTAATCAATAATATCGAATTTGAAGGGAGGAAAAGATGAGAATGGCGATAGAAATAAACACAAAGACAGCATTGGCAAAGTAGAGGAGATTCAAACGCTAAGAATTTATGATTTTACAAGGTTGTCTATTAGAATTATTAATAGGACACCGTTTCGAAATTGTAGGATGAGTTTGAAGTTCAAGCAGCTTTGAAGATTCAGTTAGGGAGACAAATACTAAAGAACAAAGCTACTGTGGTGATGATGAAAATACCCAAAAAGATGGAGATCAAAATGATGAACCTCCAAAAAAACAACTATGATATTTTGTTTCAAAAATATTTTGATAACATATTCTATAAAAACTGTCAGATATTTGAATGATAACATTATTTTTTTGTAGGAAAAATCACCTAGCATGGGTTTTGGGACTCCAAAAGTCAACATCTCAAGTCTAGATAGTTTCAAAAAACAAGAAAATGAAAAAGATGATAGTTGGACAAGAAAGAGCTGACTCAACAAAAGAGAAAGCGAGGTGTAAAAGAACTAGAAAAGAAGTTCAAAATGAGACAGCTGGACAATCATCAGGTGATATGAATAAAGAAGCGACAGAGGAAAAATCTATTGGAAAAACTTATAAAAGAAAAAGAAGGGCAGAACAAATTATCGCGGTAAAATCAAATTCAAAAACCTGTAAATCAATTTCTCTCTTAACTATTTTTGTTGTGTGCTTGCTTGGTTTATTATTGATATACCTTTATAAAAACTACACAAGTCAAAAAGAACCATAAATCTAATTTCCCTCTGATAACAATATTTTTCACTAAGTTATGCAAATCCTATTACACTTAGATGTTGATGATGTATAATGGGTGTCAATCCAAATGAGTGTGTAAGTAGCAATCAGAATGTGATAGACTACTCTAGTCCAAACCAAATTGATATAGTGGTTATCTAACAACCTAAAAACAGTGAATTAAAATGCAAATGATAAGGAAAATAAATTTAAACTTAAACAAGACAAAAAGTAAAAATGAAAATAGCAACAAACTAAACAACAAAGAGATAAAGGGCGATAAAGGAAAGCTGCACATTGAGGAGTGAGGTTATTGACCTATGCTTAGCTAGAAATATCTAAATTGCTTAAAAAATCAGTAGGAATCGATCCCAAGGCAATGGATTTAAAGCTATTCACTCTCATGACTATGAATGCAACCCAAATGCGATCAGACCTAACTTAAATTAGCGATCCACATTTGTGCTGGCATTAAGAAACAATCCAAATTAGCCAATAATAAGTCTAACAATCAATCTCTTGAGCTTGACATGAAAATCTTAGAACTAGGTTCAATCAAGCATTTTATCAAACACTTAGAAGGTGGAAAAATGCCATAAATCCGATTTCGAGTGATCAATTTAAAATAAGCATGAAAAACAGCTAAAAGGAAGAGATTTTTATCAATTCTAAGCTTAGGCAACCTAGCTTTCCCTAGATCCAAATAGATCTACCTCATTTCCTCAACATCCAAATGGATGCCACCAAGAATACAAACCTAGAAAATTAAAGAAAGTGCATAATCTTAAAGAGCAAAGGAAGATGAGAAGAATGCAAAAGAAATCAAACTCAAATACTCACTAAACCATAAGAAATCTTCATACAAAGCTAGAGAGAGTTTGCTAGAAGATTAAAAACACCAAGAGGCTGAAAAAACGTGGATAGATGTTTCTATGGGTCTAAATGTGTATTTATATTTCGTTTTAAAAAACCCAAAAAAGTCAAACGCGGAAAAGTTAACAAAATGGAGTCAGAAAGGCAACTCGACCTCATCATAGCGAGTTGGTGTGGTCGAGTTGGTTTTGTCTTCAGCCAAATATCAAACTTAACCTCATACATAGAGAGTTGGTGAGGTCGAGTTCTATTCTGGGTATCCCTACCATCAAACTCGTCCTTATCATGTGGAGTTGGTGAGGTATAGTTAGGGAGTTCCTGTCCTTAGCTACTTCCATTCGCCTTGTTCAGTCCTCAGATCAAGTCCATGCTAGTCCTCACGTCCCAAATTGCTTAGAAACGATCCCAAAGTACCTAGATATCACTCCAATGCAAGATGTATGTAATGCAAGTGCAACGTGTGCAGATGATCCTAAAAAGACTCTAAATTGATGAAAATGATGCGGACATGTATGTAAAATGGACTAAATGAGACTCCTAAAACATGCTAAAATGCATACATATCACCCTACACCAAGAAAAAGCCAATAGAGACATGTAACATCAATTGACAATCAGGCTCCTTACATATCTGAGAAGAAAAAACATCTAGTGCTTTACCTGTTTGCAAAAGCTGATGCATGAAGGGTTGAAAAAGTAGAACACTGGAAAAAAAGAAGACAGAAAAGTAAGTTTATAAGATTGTTTATGAAATCTAGTAAATTAAATTTTTGTTTAAAATTCTTATAAGTTATATAAATTGGAATGCCAGCAAGTCATGATTGGAGGATATACTGTCGATACCAAATGGTTTATTGTTTTAGAGGCACGAGGTAAAAAGATTTCCAACACGGTAAGGCAATTCTTTTACAACTTATTACTTTATAATGATAGTTCATAACTTTTGAAAGAAAGTTTATGAAATCTAAAAGTTTGTTTTAAAAATCTAATTAGATGTCTTTTCATTTTATTTTCTTTTCAACATAGCATGTTGAAGTAGGATTAAAGATGTTGGGGATGCAAAAATGACATTATCCCCAGATTTTTTTTAAACAAGAAAGCTGCAGTTATTGGAGAATATTTTTTGAAGACAATTGATGAGTCTTACATTAAATTCATGGAGGATAACTATGGATTCAAGTTTCTGTTTCAAGAAGACATCAACAAATTGTTTGGAAAAAGCGTTGAGATTCTTAATCCACTATGTTTGAAACAAAATACTGGTTTGCAGTTAAGGTGAGCATTGAACAGAGAACTATATTGTTGCTTATTCTGGAAACAAACGGACAGATAAATCCAAAAGAACACATCTTACCGCTTATTGTGTGGCAATTCCATATATAGTTTGCAACAACAAAGGGGAAGATATGGATGCCTCCCCTTACAATGTTCGGATCGATGAAGAATACCTACAGGTTAGTTGATTATCTTTGGTTATGAAAATGTTAGATGGAAAGACATGTTTCAAATATTGTAGATTTTGGAATCTACATGCTGAAAATTAAGGAATGCTTGCTAATGAGAGTACTTGACTGGTCAAAATTATCAGAATAAAGCTTGGAAAATTTAAGGATCAAACTTGCATCAGACATATTTTCATGAATGCAAAACTAGTTTGTTTTGGGAAGTTTATGCTTTTCAACTACTACTATGCTCGGTTCAAATTAAAGAGTTTTGATTTGTTAATTAATATAGTCTGACTTTATATAGTTAAAACTAGTTTTTTATTTTAAAAAAGTTTAAGTGCTTTTTTATTTCGCCCATATTAGTATTTTTGGTTCGTTTTATACAATTTTATAAGAAAAATTAATTAAAAAATTATAAAAGCATCAAAAACTAAAACCATACCAAGTATTATTTGAAAAAAACACAAAGGAAATTGAAACATAATTAATTTATACGACTTTATAAGATTTCTTATGAATCTTAATAAAAAACAAGTAAGAAAAATTAAAGTTTTTGATCAGTTTTACATATATTAAAAGCGGTTTACAGCTTATGAATTAGAAGTATTACTATGCTTGGTTTCTTAATATTATTAATGTCTTTCTTTATATAGATCAGTCGAGATTTTATAAAGTGAGAGACAATTTTCTTTTTGCCATCTTAATATTTTTGTTTGCTCTTATTATAAACTACAAAAACTAAAACCATACCAGGTATTATTATTTGATAAAAACACAGAGGGAATTTGAATTTAATTATTTCATACAGTCATATGAGATTTATTTTAAATATTAATAAAAAAGATAAGTAAGAAGAATTAAAGTTTTTGATTCAGGTTAACATATTAAAAATAGTTTCACCACTTACAATTAACCACTTAGATATTAAAGTGCATTTAAATTCCACCGCTTCTAAAGTAGTTATTAGGATTAATTATGGAAAAGAATTCCAAATATTCAGTACAACATAGATAATAGAAGCGTCGAGATTTAGTGGGTTAAAAAATTATGAATAAAACGTAGTGATTTCTGATTTAGTGGGTTAGAAGCGTAGTGACTTAGTTGTTAAAACCGAATAGAAGAATATTGACTTAGTAGTTAAATCCAAAATGACACATAAATTAAAAGTGAGTTCTATGAGAAGTTATTAGCAGTTATTAAATACATTTGTTCTATGAATCAAACTAAAAAGTTTCAAATACCGATAGCGTGAATGCGACTCTTCTAACTTTTTTATTTAAATATAAACCCCTTCCAAATATCTCATCATCATCAATATAATTTTTTCTTCTTCAAGTTTTAATTCATGGCCCCTAAAAAAAAACGATCTCCGTCACCTAAACAAATATTATTACTCACATTGTCGGAAGATGTCCTGTTTGCAATAGCATGTTTATGTGTTACTTTTTCTATTATTAACATGAAAACCTCCGATCAACTAGCAATAAGTTAAAGGAGATATGTGATGATGATGAAATTCTCTCACAAGATTCACTTGCAGAAGTTCCGTTCAATCCGTATGTGGAAGAAACACAACAATTCTATCAACAAAGAGTAGATTATGCAATGCGGGAAATCCATAAATTCTATATTGGACTGCAATTTATAAGTTTTTTTCAACAACAACAAAGATGAGGGACTAAAATTGTTTCATGATGCATCTTTGGCTAAGGTTCATGACACACAATATGTTTATGAGTGGATTCTCATATGTCTTGCTGGTGAAGAAAAAAAAAGGTTATACTAAATTGAAAAGATTTATCAAGCCTTTGATGCCTGAAACAGTTGCATGTATGAATTTTCATTTGATTTTTATATGATTTTATAAAATTTTATAAGTTACTTATAAAACATAACAAACAACTAGTAGACTTACTTTTTAAACTTCTCAACTTTAAAACTTGTTAATTATAGTAGGTGATCCACATAATCCTCAGTGAAAAAATGCTTCCCATTCACAGAGTGTTAATGAAACTTTATGTCAAAGAGAAGTATGGTTGTAATGGAGAAACATATAAATTTCTGCATTTCGATTATTTGAGGCATTTTATGGCGCAAAAAATGATATGAGTTCATCTTCAGCATGTCATTTTTGTTTATGGGAGAGGGAAATTAGAACTGCATTTTTCTGTTTCCACAAAATGTAAACCAAAAAATTCTTGAGATATGTAATTTTTCTTATTATTAATTTGGATTGTTTGCGTTTTTGAATCTTTATATTTAAAAGTCAAGATTTCTTTTAAAACTATTTCATTCGAGATTTATATATATATATATATATATATATATATATTTTTCTGTGAATTTACATAGTTTTATAGGGTATCTTATAAACCTTATTAAACAAAGTAATCAACCTATTTATTAAAATTAAACATTACACCATCTTACCTGACAAAAGAGAATGGAATTGAAACATATTTTGTTCACAAGTTAAAGATAGTTTTCGCATAAAACAACTGAATGTTGAGTGTTCTCTCTGTTTACGATTTTTTTATATCTTATATGGTTTTATCTAGTTTTATAAGGTATCTTATAAACCTTTAATAAATAAACTTGTCAAAAGGCTTGTTAACTATTAAACATAAGTACTTTTCATATATATTCAGTATAATTATTTTTCATAATTATGAAACAAAAAGCATCTACGTAAATACGAAGTCTACAGAAAAGAAGAAGCTAGAAACTTCTTCATAACATAAGCTGAAATCTTTCTTCCTCTAAACGCTTCCGAATAAGCTCAAATCCTTTCCTTTTTTCATGTATTTCTTATGTTTTGCATGCATATAACATAAATTATAATTACATTAACTAAATTCTTAAAAAGTATTTGAGACTTAAAATAAGTGAAGAATAAGAATTACCGCAAGTACTATAAAAATCTCTCCAGCTATTTTAGTACGCTTTTCACATTTTGTTTTTGCCCACACCTTGTTCGGGTGAACCAACAAAATTGCATTTTTGTAGGCCATTGGAATTATTTTAATATTATACTCTTTAATTTCTATTTACATCTTGCATTGTGCTCAATAAGTAATCTATCTTATAGCCTCTGAAAGAATGCCACTTTTTAGATTTCGATTGAGATTTCAGAAAATAGTCTTCTATTTGAGCCTATAACATGTTTGATACCATATTTTCATATTAGATTGTATAAGAAATATTGTTAAATTATAAACCAACTATTTTTAAGCTCATGTACCTTTAATTTGGTTTGCTCATCTTCTTCTTCGTCTATTTCCATGCCATCTAGTTCAAATGCCTAAGAGAACTAACATTTATAAGATTCTAAAAAAAGTTTAAGTATCAATCTATTTAACTAGAGAAGTTATACCTCAATGTCATGACTAGTTCCTCTCTGTTCCACCCCTAGCCTCAACAAGTTTTTGTCTTTATCATCCTACATTTCAATACAAGTTAAACATCATTTCTATTAAAAGTAGTTCAATTATTTGATTTTTTCTTCCATTTATATTATTAATATAAAAAAATATAAAGCATGAAGAACCGAGTCATCCATAGTCAACCTAATCTTCAACTTTTAAATATTTTAGAAAGATTTATAACCTTCCATATAAAACCTATTAAATCCATTATATATAAAAAGTATTATAGATAAGGATATTAAAAAGTATTGGAGATGGTAGATCAATTGATGTTTGGAAAGATCCTTGGATCCCTGATATAATCCCACGTGCGGCATTCGGTGTCAACCCAAATATTTTTCCAGATCTAACTGTTGATCAATTTATTGACTCTCAAACCAGAACCTAGCGAGGGATTTTATTAAGACAATATTTTACCCCAACTGATGTTCATTTGATTATGGGAATACCAATCCAAAGATCACGACGACCTGATTACTGGGGTTGGCACTATACGAAAACAGGGTATTTTTCAGTAAAGTCTGGATATCAAACTGAAGAGAATAATTCACTTTTAGAATTTGGTAGCTGTGAGCCAAACTTTCAGGCTTTACTGTCCAAAATATGGACTTTGGATTGTCCAAATAAATAAAACATTTTATCTGGCAAGCTTTCACAGGCAGTATTGCAGTAAAACACAACCTTAATAATCGGGGTATCAAATGTGACCCAAGATGTACTAGATGTGGGGCAAAGGAGGAGACTACAAATCATGTGCTTTTTGAATACCCACCTGCAATTCAGACTTGGGCATTATCTCCTATCCCCTCGGCCTTGGAAGTTTTTCCAGGGAATTGAATTTGGTATAATCTTGACTATATGTTTTGGAGACTCCCAGATTCAGAGAACACCAAGATATTCCCTTGGTTAATTTGGCTAATCTGGAAAGCACGAAATGAAAACTGTTTTTGGGCAAAAATAAAGATCCTCGAGAATTATTGTCCCAAGCAGAACAAGACATGTTGGAGTGGACTCAAGCTAGACAACAAAGAAATAAGGATATCCAACAAGGAAAAACGAACTCGACTACGATTTGGGCAGAGGTGTCAATGCCTTTGACTATTAACCCGACATTTACGGGTTTCAGATGCTTCGTTGATGCCTTCTGGAAGACTCCAGACATTTTCTCTGGGATTGGTTGGATTTGTTTTCCAGACTCCGTTGAAGATGAGTGTATGGGTGCACGTCAAATTTGGAGAAGTCGATCGACTTTACATTCAGAGGTGGAAGCTGTCTTTTATGCAATGGAGTCTTTGATTATACTGCAATTTCTGGAGGTGGAGATAGCTACGGATTGCATGGATGTAGTGCAGATAATGTCACACCCCAAGGAGTGGCCGGCTTTTGAACCATATCAGGAAGATTTTTTCAGGTTAAAGTCCCATTTTTGTGTCTTTTCATTACATGTAATTCCAGATCTCTAAACCATAAATCTGATTCTCTCGCTCGCTCTATTAGAGAGACAGATTGTGGCTTAGTGTTGTAATTTTTTCTCACCTTCTTTGGTGTTGATATCTATATTATCTCTTGGTCGACCAAAAAAAGATAAGGATTTAGGATGTTGTTTTCAAAAAGCTTATAAAATTATAAATAAGTGTACTTGAAAGTTTTGTACATCATTTTCTTGCTTTTCTTCTGCAACCACCATATCTAATCTCTTCATTAATTACATTGCTATCTTGAGAATCTGATCCATCTTCAATAACATAACTCAAATATTTTTCTTATTCTTCTAAAATCTATGATTGTTAACAAATATTTTTAATTTTTATGCACAAATTAGTAGTTTTCTTATATATGGGAGAAGTGAAGTGGAAAAAACCTTTGAGCAGATGAAGTTCATTTAGTTGTAGCAACTTTGGCGGTTGAAGAAACGATGGAGTAGAAAATCTTAGATGAGAAAACTAAAAACCCTAGATCGCTCTTGGAAGAAGATGGAAACAAAACATCGCTTTATGGAAAAGAGAAAATGCCTAATAGAAATTTATGACAAAAAGTAAAATATTTTAGAAAGAATTACCTTTTCAGTGTGTGTGAGTTTCCTTTTTTTAGTTTCATGTGTCAGTTCAAAAAATAATTATTTATTTGAATTTTAATCATATACATAATATCAATTATATTTTGGGCGAACACAACAATTAATGTAGCATGTAACAATATATCATTACAGCTAAACCTATATTAATATATTTAACAAATATCTACCCACTGTAATTAAATGAGATAGATTTTTACACAAATAATCAAAGATCATCTGCAAGTTATACACTTAAACGAATAAAAAACGAGGTGGTGTTGCAAAGGACAGTTGTAGACTGGTGGGCTTTTATAGATTCTTACTGTATAGTCTTAATGATAACATGTATAGTTTATAGATTTTCTTATAAACTTTGAAACAAAAAAAGTAAGCCAAACATGAAACAACTGCAATACTCTTTTTTATTTTTAATTTGCTTTCCAACTTTTTTTTCCCTCTCACTACTACTTCCAACTTCTCTTCCCATCGTCTCGTTCCCTTTTCGCTCTTCTCTCTCACTCGCCAAAAGAATTTTGAAAATGGTTTCGGAATAAACAAAAAAATGGTTAAGACTACTTCAACAACCATCATAATCAGTTTGTATTTCATAAATCGTCGCTCCCTAAAGATAAAAAGTACCTGTTTATATTCTCTCTATCGTTTTTCATTTTTATAATGTTGATAATATGATTTTTTGAAATATTTTGATAGATTTTATACAGTTTTAGAAGATTCCATATAAACCTTAATAAAATATTGTTATACAATTAATGTTGCATGTATCAATACATCATTACAGCTAAACCTATATTTAAAAACCTACCCACTTTAGTTCAATGAGATAGATTGTTACGGATGAATAAATGATTTTATGCATTTTTATAAGAGACCTTATAAACATTAATAAAACACCAAAACTAAAACAATACCCATTTTTATTTGATAAACTACAAAAGAAAATGGAACTTAATTTCTCTTAAACTAAAGTAGTTTACGTATTAACCCAATAAATGAAAGATAGTTTACATATAAAACCACTGAATATATAAAAAAATATTTGGCTAAGTATTTTTGTTTGGTTTTATACAGTTTTATAACATATCTTATAAACCTTAATAAAGAAACTAGTAGACCTATTTATTAAAACAAAACTCTACACCTTTCTAAACAGAGGGAATCCAAACAAACAAAACTTAATTTTTCATAAATTAAAGATAGTTTACGTATAAAAGAACTGAAACTAGAAAAAAAATTCTTGGTTCAACAATTTTTGTTTAGTTTTATACAGTTTTTTAAAGTATCTCATAACCCTTGATAAAAGAACTAGTCGACCTATTTATTAAAACTAAACTCTACACCCTTCTTAACAGAGGAAACCCAATGAATTTAAACTTAATTTTTTATAAACTAAAGATAATTTACGTATAAAACAACTGAATGTAGAAAAATACTTTGGTTAAGTATTTTTGTTTAGTTTTATACAGTTTTATTAGGTATCTTATTAACCTTAATAATGAAACTAGTTGATCTATTTATTAAAACTAAGCCCTACCCATCTTAACAGTGGGAACCCAAAGGAATTTAAACTTAATTTTTCATAAACTAAAAATAGTTTTTGACTTTAAAATTTAATATTTTATAAACTAAAGATAGTTTACATATAAGCCACTGAATGTAGAAAAAATACTTTGATTAAATAATTTTTGTTTGGTTTTATACAGTTTTATAAAATATCTTATAAAACTTAATAAATAAACTAGTCGACCTATTTATTAAAACTAAACTATAAAAACCTTCTTGACAGAGGGAATCCAAATTAAACTTAATTTTTCATAACCTAAAAATTGTTTTTGACTTTTCGGATAAAACTACTGAATGTCGAGAATTCTTATGTTTAAGTATTTTATTTTGTTTTATACAGTTTATAATATATCGTATAAATATCTTAATAAATATCAACCTATTTATTCTGTTTCATAGATAAATTTTTTATAACTTTTATTGCTTTCAAAAATTAAAGATAGTTTTAGTACAAAAAATGAAATGTTGAAAATTTTCTATGGTTTAAGAATTTTTCTTTGTTTTGATATTGTTTTATTTTATTTTAATACAAAGTCTACTGAAAAAAAGAAACTAGAAACTTCTTTATAACATGGGCTCAAATGCTTCTTATTCTAAACTCTTCCAAATAAGCTCAAGTTGTTTCCCTTTTTCACGTATTGCTTATGTTTCACCTGTATATAACATAGATTATAATTAGATTATAAAAGTTTTAAAAAAGCTTAGAATAAGTGAAAAATAAGAGTTACATCAAGTACTTTAAAAAATCTCTTCAGCTATTTCTGTATTCTTTTTACATTTTGTTTTTGCCTATAGCTTGTTAGGTGAACCAATAAAAGTGCATTTTTGTATGTCCTTGAAATTTTTTCAGAGGATTCATGCAATTTTAAAATTGAAATTTTTTCTCATCCAGTGTTGGACCAAAGAACATGTAATATAAAATTTGGTCATGATAATCATGTAAAACTTAATATGATAAAATTTTCATGTAATACACTCTTAAATTTCTAGTTACATCTTGCGTTGTGCTCAAAATGTCATTTATCTTGCAGCCTTTGTAAGAATGTCACTTTTTAAACTTAGACAGAAATTTATCAAAATATTCTTGAGTTTGAGCCTATAACATGTTTCATACCATATATTCGTATCAGATTGTATAAGCATTATTTTGAATCATATACCAACTATTTTTAAATCTATTTACCTCTAATCGTTCAACTACTTCTTCTTCATCTATTTCCATTCCCTCTAGTTCAAATGCCTAAGAGAACTAACATTTATAAGATTCTAAAAAAATTTAAGTATAAATTTATTTAACTAGAGAAGTTATACCTCGATATCATAACTTGTTCTTTGCTCTTCCCACCCTAGCTTTAGCAAGTTTTCCTCTTTATCATTATACTTTTCAAATATGAGTTAAACATCATTTCTTAGTAATCTTATTTTATTTTAAAAGTAATTCAACTACATGATTGTTTTGATGCTGCTCTTCTTGTCTCTGTTGTTGTTTTTCTTCAGCCTAATTGATATTATTAATATGAAAAAGTAAAGCATGAAGAACCGAGTCATCCATAGTCAACATAATCTACATCTTTTTAATATTTTATAAAGATCATAACATTCTATACAAAATTTTTGAATCCATAAATTTAACATACGTGAAAGTTTTGCAACACATTTTCTTCTTTTTCCTGCTCTTCTTCTTCAACTAATAGAAATGATTATGATTTTTATTTGAATTTATAACCTACCTTATAAATCTTTATTAATAAACTAAACCGTTTACAAGAGAGTTTGGTTGCTGCTCTTCTTGGCTTTCCTGCTTTTCATCTTCATCCTAATTGATATAATTAAGTGAATGCATTTAAACAAAAATATAAAAAACCGAGTCATCAATAGTTAATATAATTTTTAACATTTCACTATTTAATAAAGTTTAACCATACTTATAAAACCTTGAAAATCGATAAATTGATATACATGAAAATTTGACCGGTGTTCTTTTTGCCTTTCTTGTTGTTGTTCTTTAGCCTAAGTGATATTATTAAGTGAATATCATTATAAATAAATAAGAAAATACGTGAACAACTGAATCATCCATAGTCAACATAATTTTTGAACTTGTTCTTTTCATATTATCTTGTTCTTCAAATCTTATTCCAAAAGATGCTCAACAATAGCGAATTATTTGTTTATTTGCTTTATTATCTTTGAAATTAGACCAATCTGTTTGGATTGATTTTCACCATTATGTTATACTTTTTTTTGCTCTCTCTTCAGCCTAAACACAAATTATTTAAGATAAATCATTTTAAAGTTATTCTAACGCATTAAAATATATAAAAGTATTATAGATATGGATTTATAAATTTTTTTATAAAAGCTTATAAACGATAAATAAGGGTACCTGAAAGTTTAGTACTTCTTCTCCAAATGCTTCTCGAAAATGATTCTTCATCCTATCTAATCTCTTCATTGATTCCATTGTTATCTTGAGAATCTGATCCATCTTCAATCACATAAAACAAATATTCTTCTTATTATTCTAAAATTTATGATTCTTAACAAATATTTATAAAGTTTTATGCACAAATTAATATTTTTCATATATATGGAAGAAGTGAAGCGGAAAAAACCTTTAAACAGATGAAATTCCTTTTCTTGTAGAAACTTTGGCGGTTGAAGGAAACGATGGAGTAGAAAATCTTAGATAAAAAAGTTAAAACCCTAGATCGCTCTTAGAAGAGATGGAAATAGAACATCACTTTTATGGTGGAGAGGAAAAGAAAAATAGGAAACTTATGACCCAAAAAGTAAAATATTTTATATAGAATCGTCATTTTAACGTGTGTCAGTTTTTCGTTTTTATTTCGTGTATCAGTTTTAAAGAATATTACTTATTTAATTTAATCACATCCATCATATCCATTATATTCTTGAGAAAACACAACAATTAATATAGCATGTAACAATACATCATTAGAGCTAAAGATATATTAAAATATCTACAAACCTCTACCCACTCTAATTATATAAGATAAGATGGTTACTAATATTCAAAGATCTTTAGCAAGTTAAACACTTTTAAAGCAAAAAAGAGAGGTGTGTTGCAATTGACAGTTGTAGACTGATTGGCCTTTTCTCGTTAAGACTCAATTGTTTGTTAGCTAGTCACACCATTTTAAGATAATCACACCAGTCTAATCAGACTAAAAAAGCTGTGAGAAATACAAAAGTATAGTTTTTAAAGTTATTAATTTTTCTTTCTCTCCCAATTGAATCCCGTTCTCATTTTCTCTTATGCTTCTCTCTCTTTTCGGAAACATGTATTAATAAAATAATAATTGATAAAATACTTTCTTTAATATATAGATTTATAAGATTTCTTATAAAACTAGATAAAATATTATTTTTCTTTTGCTTTAAGAAAAAAAATTAAAAAGATAGTATGTTTTATATATACATTTGTACACAGTTTAATATAAGATTCAATTGATTTTGAAAAAATAAATATATGTGTTTATTAGTTATCAACATAAATAAGATTTATTAGTATTACTGTATAGCCTTAATGATATTATGTATAGTTTATAGACTTTCTTATAAACTTTGATAAAAAAAGTGTCATACCTGAAAAAGCTGCAACACGCTTATGTAATTTTTTTTCTATCTTTCCAACTACTATCTCCCTCCCTCCCACTACTATTTCCAACTTCTCTTCCCATCATCTATTTTTCTCTTCACCCTTCTCTCTCACTCGCCAAAAAATTTCTGAAAAAAAGTTTCTATAAAAAAAAATTTGTATTAAAAAATTGTCATCATTTGTTTGTTTTCATAAACCGTCTCTCCCTAAAGACAAAAAAGTACCTCTTTAAATTCTTTCTATTTTTTTACATTTCTATAAATTTGGAAATTTTAGAGTTTTTAATGCAATTAGAGTTGATTGTTTTTCAAAAAGAGATTTTGAGGAAAAAGGTAAGAGATTTGGGGTTGTTGCTTGTCGAGTTGCAACAATTTCAAAAAAATTTGAAGAATCTGCGAAAAGTCAAATTTTTTTGTGTTGAACTCGGGAAAAAATCCCTTTTTTCCGCAGAACACTATTAGAAATTGATCGTAATGTTCGGTTTGTGTCTTTTTGTTTGTTGGATAGCAAGAATTTCTAAATGCATTTGAGAAATATGTGAAAAAGTTCATTTTTTTGAGAGAACACTTTGCGAAGAACAACATTAAAAGTTGATTACTAATGGTCAATTTTGTTTATCTTTTCAGGTTTGGAAAATCATATCGATTTAACACAAACAACACTCTTGTTTTGTAAGAATGCAAAAATCTTAAATTTTTAAAATGAAAGATCATTTTTCTGTTTGTTCTAGAATTTCTTATAAGGAAATACATAAGATCATTTCATTTGAGATTGATTATTGTTGATTTAGTAAGATTAAGAAGATTATTTGTAAACTCTTATAAAAACTTTATAAAAATTGTTGTTCTCCAATAAAAAATTCAAAGAAAAAAGAAAAGTGATTTGCGTATTTTGTTTGTTCGGTAGCAAGAATTTCAGATTGTGCTTCAATGTGTGCGTTTTCAGTTTGGCATAGTTTAATATTTAGTTGACATAAGTTAGTTTTATTAAGAACATGCACATAATGCTATCTTATTAAGTTTTATAAGTTATCTTATGAAGGTTAATAAAATATGTTGTTTTTGAATTTTACACGCATATATGGAAATATAACAAAAGATTTGTTCACAAAAAAAAAATTTTACTCTAGGAACTGAGCCAGTATGTTCATTAATGAATAAAACTGTCTTGATCCAAAGGTAAAGGTGATGGAGGAATACATGGAAGAAGAACTGTGTGCAGAACTAAAAGGAACATTCTTAGGGCCAATCATTGAAGATGCAAGCAACCCTCAAATAGAGTTTTCAAGAAATATAGTTCACCACATACTTGTCAGAAGAATAGAAGTTAAAAATTCCAAAGAGGTGTTCTTCTGCTTCAACCAACAACCAATGAGGTTTGTTGAGAACGATTTTAGTCTAGTGATTAGGCTGAGTTTGATTTATTGTAGACTAACAAAAAAGAAGAGGGTGAGAGAAGATCCACGGGTCAAAAAAGGATTAGTATTGGATAATCTGTTGGAAATTCTAAAAAATGACGAAAACGAGTTAACAAATGATCAGGAAATTAGATGGGAGGATTGATCATTGTTGAAACAGTTCTTATGGCTAGGAACTCAAAGATGCAAATCCCAATAAAGAAACTTTAAAGAGCACAACTGTAAGATATGTTTTGTTGACATCTGTGGGGGGGGGGGAATATCATACAAAAGTCTGCTAGATGAAATCAACAACACTTCACCTTTGAAATCGTGTCAACATCAATTTTCTTTAAAAGATTCCATTTAGCCATTCAGATTTGGACTCTATATTCTGTGGATGTTTTTGGGACGCAATGCGGAGAGATATTGATAACAACTGTCAATCTGTTGTGTCTCCAATGAAATTAAACGAAAACTCCAACTCTCATTCAAATCTTAGAATATAAAACCAGAAAGATAAAATGTAATCCTATTTTATATGATTTTATAACAATCTTATAAATCAATCTAATTATAATCAGTTCTTATTTTACAGTGTAATGTGGTTCTTTTCCTAGGAGAACCAATAGAAGAGAGTCATGAACTTGCACCAGTTATCAATTTGATGATTAAAGGAGACAAACTGAAAAAAAGAAGATTGGATTCGGGGATGGGTTGAAGTTGTTGATGAAAGAAGTCTTGAATATTCTTGAGAGAGTAGCCGCGCTTGAGCAACATAATGGAGTAAGAAATACAGAAGAAGATCAGAATAACCCGGTAAATGAATTTATATATTTAAAAGATTTTATAAGAAAGCTTATGAAATCGTATAAAACTAATTAGTTAGTTTATAAATAATTCATATAATGATTTAACTTCAAAATGCATTTTAGAATGATGAAAGTCTTCATAAATATTTTGTATTTCAAAAATTTTAAATATATATATTATAACATATACTAGATATGGTAAAACATAATACACATAGGTTCAAGAAGAAGTAGAAGACCAAGCAAACACGCAAACAGACACACAAATGGACACACAAACATACACACAAATAAGTACGCAAACTCATAGTGAGGTATTTATCAATAACTATCAATTTGAATACTTTATAAATTTTTCTAATAAATTATGAATTAGGTCCAAGATAAGGTTGAATAAGAGACAAATGATAAATGAAAAAGTGTAGAAACTGGGGAAAAGGAAGTTGCAAGCAATGAAAAAGAAAGACGTATATGGATTTAAACCTTTTATTTGATTTCATAATAAATCTTATAAACTTAAATCTAATTTAATTTTTATGGTTTCAAATATGTTATATAGCCATAGAGGGAGATTATCTAAGAAGGATTGATGTAAATATTGAAATATGGAAAGATCCAGGGTTTCTTTGCATGAGTTTGAAAAATTATTGAGCACATGGATATGTTATGAAAAAATTATAATAATACACAATAATGAAAACAATGAAAGATTATCATTTGTTTAACAAATTAAAATGAAAATTTGTTTTACAGGTTCTTTGGCCAAATAGTAGATGGGCATATGTTAACAAACATGACCTGTTTAATCAAGAAAAAGTCAAAAAGTCTACAAAAGAGTAGTTTTATGTTTTCATCCTAACAACATGACAGATAGGAGGGATGTTGGAGAAAAGAAAAAAGAAGTAGCAGATATAATTATTAAAACACTCAGCGTAAAAATCTTTATTTTATTTATTTAATTTTTAAGACTTAGCTAATATTTTTGAATTTAGTTAAAAAATTTATATAATTAAGTAATGATATTTACATGCAGGATGTTATTTCGAACATGAATCCAAGTACGCACAAATCCATCTCATAGACTGATGATACTTTTATAGATTAGTTAACTATTTGCTTTTGTTGAGTTTCAGAAGGATTGGATTAACATTATGATTAACGTTTGGATTATACTTTGAATTTTTATCTGTTTATCTAATTGCTTTTGCTGAATTTAAAAAAGTTTATATGATACATAGTTAATATGTTTAAGCATTTTCATTTGGTTTTATTCAATTTTAAAAGACACCTTATGAATTTTAATAAATCAACATATATATTAAATGTCAACCATAAAAACTATTAATCAAGGAACCAAATGGAATTAAAACTACAAATATCGAATATATTTTGAAAATATCGTATAAAAATTGAATGTTGAAAATTTGCTAGTTTATTTTTACTAATATTTATAAGGAACCTTATAAACATTAAACATTTGTAAGATAACCCTTTTCTTTGTCAAAGCAGCTAATTTTGGTTTTCGACAGTTTTATAAGGAAGCTTGCTAACAATTAAAATAAACAAAATAATAAATATTTTTCATAAAATCTTAAAATAGTGATAATATTGTATTACAAAGTACATCGATAAGAACAAAATAGTTTGAGAGAAAAAAGAGTAAAGACAAAAGAAAAACTAAATTCAATTCAACACAACTTGATTGGTTGTGACCAGTTTGACCACACCTTCCACATATCTGAGTTTTTGATTTCCCAAGCTCCCAAACAGAAGAAATTCTTCTTTTCTTTGGTCTACCACTTGGGATGCAAGTTGAAGGTGGAAGACAAACAAATGACTTAATTTCTACAGGAATCGTTCAAAGAGAAGAATCACCACAAGGATGAATACTTTCTGAATATGCAAGAGCCCACTTATATAGAATATTTCAAAAAAAACAGAGAATACAATGAGATAAATAAGAACTATAAAGTTTTATAAACTACATTATTAAACCTTTTAACAAGTGAAATCACAAGCAAACAACATCATAATCAACTAAGCCAAAATTAAGCACACTTAATTTATACTTTCATAAACAATCTTATTAATCTTGTTAAAAGAAAAATCATATCATAAAGACAACAACCAGAAACCTACAATCATAATTAACTACATTTGATTTATATATTTTTTTGTCAAAGCACTTGATTTATACTAACATCAAGAATATACACATTAACAACTACAAAGAAGGAAATTATATAGTACTAAACTTTTAGTGGAATAATAATCATCAGCAAATCGTTTTCGTTGAAATGCATTTCTTTGCAAGCAGCACTTGCATGAGGGCAAGGGAATTTTTTAATGTCGAATGCCTGACATGTGCATGTCCTTGATCCCAAACTGACAATATGATTCTACTTATTCCTTTAACCTTAAATTCCAAATGACTAATATGACAGACTTCATACCAATGTGAAAAATAGTTAAACGCTTGTACCATTTTCTGTGCAACATTAAGTGTAATAGGATGCTGATGATGACTACTCTTCACACGATGATCAAAAAACCACTTGGTCAAAACAATCCGAATTGTTTCTAGAAGGCATATAATTGGATACTAACGGCTTTCTTTCAACATAGCATTCAACGACTCTGCTAAGTTAGATGTCATGATATTGAAGAAGTTTACTGGAGAGTATGCATGTGACCACTTCTTAATATAAGCTTTAACCAAGTATCCCAAACTTTTGATCAGCCTGAAAATTTTCAAATAAGATTGAATCAAACTCTACCTTTGAATACAATCTTGAAGCCTCAACAATCACTAAAGTAAGATTTGAACAACTTATGAACCATGTCTATATTCTTCAGGAATAGAAAGCTACAAATCTCATGATGAGCTAAAGGATAATTTGTAGACAATTCATTGACAATAGAAGGAGCTGGATTAGACACATAAACCAAATCAGCAGCATCATGAATGAAAACCAACAAGCAGCTCATAAACCAATCCCAAGAAGCATCATTCTGTGAATCCACGATGCCAAATGCAATGGGATAAAGCTGCTAATTACCATCTTGGGCTGAAGCACCGAGTAAAATACCTCTAAATTTGGATTTTCAAAATGACCCATCAACTTAAATTACTTTTCTCATCCGTAGGAAACCCTTAATCGATGCCACAAACTCCAAAAATGCATACTTAAACTTGTTATCAGCATCAACTTCAAGGAAGGTAACGAACCCAACATTCTTTATCTTAATCATGTAAAACCATTTGGGTAAACACTCATAACTAGCATTAGGTGAACCCCTAGCAATTAAAGATGCATATTATAATGTTCTCCACACCTTAAGATAAGGAACAACAATACCATGGTCAAACCTAAATTTTTTGATTAGCTATTTAGGTTTCAATGGCTGCTTCCCAAGTGCTAAGTGAATATTAGCCATATTACCTAAAGTTTTTGCACTAGATTGATGATGGTTAATATTTTGAAATGATTAATCACAACTATGCTTGCTTTCATAGGTTCTAACGACAAAATAAGTCGATCGTACATCATAGGTAGCGCACAACATCCATGAACAAGATTATCTATGCAATAAAACACGTACCAGGATGAATCTGAATTTTCTGTTTGAAACTCAAAACCAATCTTCATAGAAAACCCCCCGCAATGCTTGTTTCATTGCTTCTTTGTCTCTAATGATCATACCACGGAAAAATGTTGTCAATCTTATCACATAAGGAACTTAAAGAAGCTGAGGCCTTAGATTTAGAAGCTGAAGATCCAGACTGCGGAGATTTATCATGAGCTTTAGAGATAGATGATGGGACATGAACCATCTACATGAGATAAAAAGAGGTTCAAAAGATAATCGGAAAAGCATATATGAATATGATATATAATCAAAATGAAGATATGAGAAAGAAATGGAATCAATAAAGACAAGCATAAATATTTTATTTTGTTTCATAAAAACTTTATAAAACTAAATAAAAGCAAAAAAAAAGTAAGAATTAGCAACTAAAATCAGCAAAGCTACTTAGTGATTACACAAAGTTATTAAAATTTATAAAGAGCAATATTAAACTAATCAAAACAAGATATTATACAAAAAACACAAACTATTACGACAAAATATATAAATTTATTAAGTTAAACTCGTTTATGAAACTTAATAAAAGAAAAACAAGATAAAAAATTAGGAACCGGATTCAAAAAAGATGCTGAGTGAATGAGTACCCAAATTATATAAACATTATTAAACTTACTAAGTGCCAAACAATAACAACAACAATATCATCAGCCAGAATATAATCAAACACCTCATTCATAGATTGATGGATTTAGACAGAATCAATCATGTTATTTGGCAAGTTGGGAAGACCACCAGAACCTCTTTTAAATTGCAATAGACAAGAGGGAAAATTTGATTATTTTAAGATATAAATGTAAGCAACATATCAACATATCAACATATCTAGTTATATAAATCATTTGATAAGAATAGAACAAGATGAATGAGAATGACGAGGAACACTACAATCAATGTGAGTTCCTCCAATATTTGGGAATAAACTCGTTTGTCCCTATCAGAAAAAACTGCTGAGTTTAAAAAGAATATTTGACAGAAAATACAAAACAGAATATAACATTTCAGAGATCAAAACATAAGACACAAAACACAATCAATGAAGACAAAAAAAATATATAGTTAATTTAACATTCATAAACAATTATATAAATTATCTGATAAATTACCTAATTAAGAAAAAGAAATGAATTGGAAGGACCATGAACACTATTATCAATTTGAGTTCCACCAATATTTGGGAAAGAATTCATTTGTCCCTTTTAGAAAGAAAATGTTGAGTTAAAAAGAATATTTGACAGAAAACAAAAAACAGAAGATAACAAATCAGGGATCAAGATATCATACAATATAAAAAATCAATGAAGACAAAAAATACAGAGTTAATTAACTTCATAAACTACTTTATAAAACTTAAATACAAAACATGTAAGAAATAGCAAAGCTACTTAAAGATTACACCAAACTATAAAAGCAATACTAAACTTATCTAAAAAGATATCAGACAGAAAACAAAAAATTAAGACAAATATAAGGGTTTTATTAGGTATCATAAACTTGTTTATGGAAAGTAATAAAAGCCAAAACAAATAAAAAAAGGAGACAGACTCAACAAAGCTGATAGGGGATTAAAATGATAAAACAATTGTAACACATACCACCCAAGACGTTTAATACTATCTCGTGAGGAACTTGTCTCTAGCATAGAAACATAGTTTTTTTTAACCTATGAAACAAAATAGATAATAAACAAATAACCTCATAAACTCATATGGAAATAAGAGTTCAAGTAAGAAAATACCTCATCAACTGACGCACATGGTTAAATAGACTTGTCGCTCTAAAAAATTTCATAATGAAGGATCTCAATTGCCTATCATTCCAAATGAACAATGTAGGAAACTCCTTTGGGGCAGAAAATGCATAAGGAGCATGAGCATAACTAAGCTTTACACTATGTGAAGAAGAACTAAGCCTAAAATCTTCAAAATCTACGGATACTAAGTCTTCATAAATGATGTCTTCATCAATAATACAAAGAGATGCTCCCCTTTCAACATTCATATCAAATTTCCAAGGAGATGAGTTAGAGAAGTTCAACAATCCACACACAGAGTACAACTCGATCATTGAAACTGATAAAATAGAACAACTGAAAGAACTATAAGAATTTGATAAAATGATTAAAAGATTACAAAATCATAACACAAAGCAAAGACACACAAAGTTGTTAAAATATTACAAGTTTAATAACATACCTTATAAATCAGAATAAAAAGTATATGAAGAAAATAGAAAAATCAAGAGCAGACAATAAAAACAAAAAAAGAAAGATCTCCGATTCTTTGCATAAAGTTTAATAGGGTTTTAAAAATTAGCTTATCAAAATTTTATAAGGTTTAACAATATAACTTATAGATATGAATAAATTAGATATATCAAGAAAACAAAGAAGAAAAGATGAAGAACACTGAGCATATGAAAACAAAGAAAATCATCAGAAAGAATAATATATGAATCTATAAATCAATGAAATCTCAACAGAAAGAAAAAACTGAATTCAAATTGCCTAATTAATAGATAAAAGCACATGAGAAGACACAAATCTGAGATCGCAAAATCTCAGATCTCAGATTGACAAATCAAAATCAAAATCAAAAGACACAAAATCGAAACTGAAATCAGAAGCCACGAATTTAATTCAAAAGACACAAAATCAAAATCAAAAGCCATAAAATCAAAATCGGAAGACACAAAATCAAAATTGAAAAACACATATCTTACAATTTTTCGCCGTCAAAGAGCAAAAGAGCATTAAAAAGGAGAAAAAGTGAGAGAGGCAAAATTGTCAATATAAACTTTTTTTATGTTTTGATAAATGACATATTTGAAAAAGGGTAGACTTGAAAGGTCATTATTGAAAGATGGTAGAGAAAGAGGGTACTTATACTAATTTTTCTAAATTAAATATAATTTCTTTTAAAACAAACTTATGATAGTTTAATGCAAATATAGTTTCTAATTTAATATATTTTTAATATGATAAAAATTTAATTTTTTTGCAGGAGTATGTAAGTATTTTTAAGTTTTAGTAGAATATATGAAACTAAATTTTCATAAAATATAATGAAAACTGAGCTATATATTCGTCTAATAAAATATTATTATTTATTTTATAGGAAAAACCTATTATTATTCTTAATTCTTATATGGATTTGACTAGAGGTATCAAAATGGGTAAACCCAACCCAACCCAACCTATTATCCAATGGGTTTAAG
>OVBA01003456.1:0-27918 GCA_900406435.1 Lepidium aucheri | reverse complement strand
ATACGAAAGGTTTCGTATAAAATATGATGAAGACTTGATTAATTCCAACAAAAACGCCTAAGTGAAACAGAGGTTATGAAGAAAATCTTTACCAAAGTGAAAGAAACTCTTTAACTTATCTTTGAGTTAACAACACGAACCCGAAGAAGCTAAGAAGACAAGAACTAGATAAAGTTTAGCAGTGAAAAGCTGATGATGCAACATAGATTGGAGCTGTAAGAAGAAAGAATTCGAATAAGAAATGAAACTCCTTTACGAAGTTTGTCTCTGCAATTATATAGGAATTGGTCTTAACGGTAACCTTTTTTAACCGTTACAAAGTAATTAACTCTAACGGGTTCCTTTTTCAAGTTGGAAAGATTATTTTGTCTGTTACAGTTATAGCCGTTATACTTTAATTAATTACTTTCAAACTGTCTGGTATTTATTTGGTATCTTAACCATTGCTAACCAATACGATTTTTGATTCCATGTATGAATTACACTTTCATTCTAGCTATATGAAAGTTTTGAAGTGGAAATGGATCATTTTCCCATATATTTATAATAGGCTTTACGGTTTACGTTATATTATCTGGATTTTGTTGGTTTGGGAAAATGTAAATTATCGAGTATATTAGTAAATTGTAAAAATGAATTAAAATAATTTTAGTCTTTTTTTATCTCCTGGGTTAGTGATTTTTTCTAACAAAGAGGTCATGAGTTCAGGTAGGTCTAACCGAGCAAAAATTCCCGAACCCGAATTGATATTTCTGAAATTCATTCTGAACCGATATATAAAATTATCCAAATAGAATGAAATCTTCATTACCGAATTAACTTTTCCCGAACCGAACATGAATTATAAGAAACCGAATAAAATTAACCGATATTCATGAAAATAACTAATAATTTAATTAAAATGTAGAATTATGCCTTTAATATCTGAAATAACACAATTTTTAAACAAAATTAATTAATTGTTTCTATTTTATTTACATTTTATTGTTGAAAACTTAATAAAAATATAATTTGATCATAAATATAATTTATTTCATAAAAAATAAAAACTGAATTCGAACCTAAAACGGAACTGAACCGAACCGAACCGAATATATATTATTTACCATTCGGTTATTTTATTTGAATTAAATATTTCCCAAACTTTTAAAACCGAACCCGAACATCTAACTAAATGCTAAACCTAGGTTCCAGTTCACTTGAGGGGTAATTTACGTCTTAAACAGCTGGCCCGGACAACAGAGGAGAATACGGATGAAAGATCCAGAACTCTTATCGTTTACAAGGAAAAAAATTAGTTTCTTGATGTTTAATTTTTTTTGAAGATATTTATATAGAAATGGAAGAAGTATATTAACCAAAATTGTTGGCATAATTTTTTTTTATATATTATCATGATTATTATACAGTTGAAAGTACCTTAAAGTAATGAAATTTTAACACGTTACCTTATTTTTGGGCCAACCACTAATACCAGTTACATAACTGCTAGTCAAATTATACTTGCATTATTCAACATATAACTTGAATATCTTCTATAAGAGCAACTAACCAAAAGCCAATTAACTCACCCAAGTTAACCAATTAATAACCAACCAAATACAGGTTTTTGTAGAGTTGAGAAGACTTAGTCTAGTTACACCAACCTTTGCCTAACATTAAACACTTTGTTTCATATGTTGGTCGACCAATTTTGAAAGCTTAATAAACTTAAAGACATTTTGAGATGAAGATGAACATTAACATGGCTTCCTGCTTCCACATTTCAGCTCCAATGGCTAAAAGCCGGCATGAAGAAGATTCCATCATTCTTTTCTCTGCATCAAGCTCTCCTGATGACTTCTCTTCTGCTTCTTCTTCATTTTCTTCTTCACCACTTCCAACTCCTAATCGCTACTCTTTAGCCGTTACTAACCTCTCTTACACAATCCATAAAACCCCAATACTTGATTCTGTGTCATTAGCTGCTGAGTCCTCTAAAATCTTGGCCGTGGTTGGGCCGAGTGGAACAGGCAAATCCACTCTTTTGAAGATTATATCAGGAAGAGTGAACCACAAGGCACTGAATCCATCTTCTGCAATTTATATAAACGGTCGTCGAATCAGTGACTACAACCAGCTACGCAAACTGTGCGGTTTTGTCCCTCAGGACGATGATCTATTGCCTCTGCTTACTGTGAAAGAGACGTTGATGTATAGCGCCAAATTCAGTTTGAGAGATTCTACGGCTAAGGAAAGAGATGAAAGAGTTCAAAGCTTGTTGAGTGATCTTGGTCTTGTTCTTGTCCAAGACAGCTTCGTTGGAGAAGGAGATGAAGAAGATCGTGGTGTTTCAGGTGGAGAACGGAAGAGAGTGTCCATAGCCGTTGAGATGATTCGTGATCCACCAATTCTGCTTCTTGACGAACCAACCTCTGGTTTGGATAGCAGAAACTCACTTCAGGTCATTGAGCTTTTGGCTTCTATGGCCAAATCCAAGCAGAGAACAGTCGTCTTGTCTATCCATCAACCTAGCTATCGAATCCTTGATTACATATCTGATTACTTGATCCTCTCTCGTGGTTCGGTGATCCACTCGGGAAGTCTGTTACATCTCGAGGACTCAATTGCTAAACTAGGATTCCAGATACCAGAACAGCTGAATCCCATAGAATTCGCTATGGAGATAGTTGAGTCTTTAAGAACACAGAAGCACCAAGGATACGCAGAAACATCATTGATATTTCCTGAACACAACAACAAGGATGAGATCATAACAAAGCAAGAACCGTTTCGTGTCATAGACGTTACCGAGATCTCATATCTCTGCTCGAGGTTTTGCAAGATCATCTACAGAACAAAGCAGTTATTCCTGGCTCGAACAATGCAAGCGGTTGTAGCTGGATTAGGTCTAGGAAGCGTCTACACAAGAATCAAACGAGATGAAGAAGGCGTAGCAGAACGGCTTGGACTCTTTGCCTTCAGCTTAAGTTTCCTCCTATCTTCCACAGTTGAAGCACTTCCCATATATCTCCGAGAACGTCGTGTCCTGATGAAAGAGTCATCTCGAGGATCTTACCGTATATCATCCTACATGATAGCCAACACAATCGCATTCGTACCATTCCTCTTCTGTGTATCCCTCCTATTCTCCATCCCAGTCTACTGGATCGTTGGCCTAAACCCATCGGTTCACGCCTTCTCCTTCTTTGTCCTCTGTGTCTGGCTCATCATCCTCATGGCTAGTTCTCTAGTACTCTTCCTCAGCGCAGTTTCTCCTGACTTCATCTCTGGAAACTCCCTTATATGCACTGTTCTTGGAGCCTTCTTCCTCTTCTCCGGATATTTCATTCCAAAAGACAAGATCCCCAAACCATGGATGTTCATGTACTACGTATCGCTTTACCGTTACCCTTTGGAGTCCCTGGTGGTTAACGAGTACTGGAGCTTGCGAGAGGAATGCTTCTCACAAGGGAACTTGAGCTGCTTGATGACCGGAGAGGATGTGTTGAAGAAGAGAGGCCTTGATAAGGACACAAGGTGGATCAATGTGGGGATAATGCTTGCATTCTTCGTTTTTTACCGATTACTCTGCTGGGGGATTTTACTCCGAAAGGCTTCCAAATCCGCCATTTAAGAGCAGTTTCATTATTGTCTTAACAATATACATCCCTCACTCACTCCACGTTCGTGTCATTGTATTTAGTGAACTATGTATCAGATATTTTAGATATGGTATTCTAATTCTGATTTTAAATAAGACTCTCTTAACGAAAGGAAGAATTTCAACACCAAATGAACATTGTTTAGACACAGAGTGCCCTTTTTATTCATTACCACTTGCATAGTTTCACACAACCTTATGATGGATAGTTCAACTTAAAACGACACAAGCAAAACGGAGTCAAGTTTTGAGACAAACATAAAACAAAGAAGAGGAAAGCAAAGCAATCCAAAAGAGAGATATAGCTGCAAGAGGACGAACAGCTACACATTCATTAGAAAAAGAAAGATAAAAAGGATAAAGAGGGCAAAACAGCCACCAACTGCTTCAGATATTGAGAGCGAGCCACAACGTACATTTCCTTTCTTATTTATACGGTCTAATATCTCCACCTCAAGTAGCAAGAGAAAGGTACTTTACTTCTATCAAATCCACAGAACCATTCATTCTTGTTACCACATATCTCTTTCACCAACATGAGCTGTGTCCTGAATCTATCATCAATAAGCATTGGTGATTTGTATGAGTGCCTGAACATGTCTGGACAAAGAAACTGCAAAACTAGCTTACGGGTGAAGGACAAACCCGTCAGGTAGGAAGTGCCCCACAAGAAGCCAAGGCCACGATGACTCCAACTAAGACTCCAACTAGAGACTTCAACAGAACAAGGCTCAGTCGGAGTTAGGTAGCAAAAAACGTTTCGTAACACTCACCTGAATCATTCCAATTACCTAGATCAACATCACAATAATAAGAGAGTTTACAAAGTATTTAATCATGCAAATGAGCTATGTGTATACTCTTACTGTGTTACTCTTCCATTCTGAACTCACACAAAGTGACGACCCGGCCAAGTCGACTGTCCTTGATATTGCTCAGGGAGTTGAGCTGATTGATGGATTTCGCCCACAAAGTTATCTTTCTGAGGGTTCCGAAAATAAGGAAAATTGGCTTGGACTTGTGATGTAGGAACTTGTTTTCCGGGGAACGGAAAGTTGGCAAATCCATTAATTCCATTGCTGGTAACCATGTGCTCTGGTTTCCCAGAAGAGGCGTAATTAAATGAACTGTTGAGCCCAGTGCCTCGAGAAGATTGAGCTTGGTATCCATCCAACCAGCTGTAATCATCAACCGGTAGATTGTTGCTAGACAAATCCGAACCAGGTGCTGGCTCTTTTTGCAGCTTGGAGGGTACAGAGTTAAACCCAGGTGGAGGGCCAATATGCCTAGAGGGTCTACTGATTGGATTTTTCCTTGCTAATGAAGATTGAGCGCCCAGGCCATCAGCTACAACTCCGGAAGAGGAAACAGCATCAACTCTGGGTGGGAACACAGGTTCAGGTATTCGTGACTGAGAATATGGCATACCACCGACACCATTGACGTTGTAAGACTGGTGGAAAAAGGAAGCTCCATGATTTCCTTGCATATCATTCCTCATCACATGACCATTACCCATTTGAGCAAAACCAGTTAAGCTACTAGCAACAGAAGCAGCTTCTTCAGGTAACCACTTGCTAACACCACCAAGGGATGTAGCTTGTAACTGGGCTGGTGATACATGTGCTTGAGTTTGTTGAAAGTGCACAGCCCGTGATGGCAGTGGTTGAAGTTGCGCGACCTGTGATTGCATTGGCTGAAGTCGTACAGCAGCAAGCGATTGGGCAAGCTGTGAATTCACTGCCTGTGTCTGAACTTGTTGCAAATGGGCTAGCTGCGAATTCACTGCCTGTGTCTGAACTTGTTGCAAATGGGCTAACTGAGGATTTACTGCCTGTGACTGAACTTGTTGCAAATGCACAGCCTGAGACTGGGTTGATGGCTGAAGATGTTCCAAACCAGCAGATGCAGGCACTTGAATACTTGCATTGCTTCTAGCTGGCATAAGTTGATTTTCATGCAAAGATGCATTAGAACCACTCATAGCTCTTAAGTCCCCCATAGTAGCAACCTGGTCAGATTTCCTGAAGCCTCCACTAGGAACATACATTTGATCTGAAACCTCCTTCCTCTTTTCAGTAACTAGTGGCTTGAAAACAATTACTTCATCATCATCATCATCCTCACCCATATAAATCTGATCCTTCTGCATCATTAGTGAGTTATGATCTATCTTTACTTGGTTATCTTCGAAAGCATTATCAGCTTCAAGTGGGCTTGAATGAGAATCCAGTAAATCAACTGACGGCTGTACACCAACAAGAAACTTCTTCTTCTTTGAATCAAAATACACAGGATTGTGATCAATTTTGATCACACTGGTCAAAGATTTACCTGCTGCTAGGATCCTCTTTACACGAGCTTTCTTGTTCTTAGAACCTTCAGTTCCAAAGGAATGTTTCCTTGAGAAATCGAGAATAGTCTGAGCTGGAAGCAGCGGCAAGAACCCTCTTAGTTCATAGTCCTCCCAAAGTGCAAGTCGATTTTCAGTTTCCCTTTCATCATATAAGCTCATGTTTGAGAAGCAAGTCTCGTCTTCAACATCATCAATAATCATAGGCCCAAGCGACAAGACTTTATTGAAGAAAGCAACACACTGGTTCCAAAAGCTATTCCTTACAGCAGTCTGTCTATCATCCGGATCACTTCCCTGTGCAATATCAGGACAACAGGCCAACCATTCAACAAAAACTAAGACACCAGGCAAGAAGTAACTCGACGAAGGATCACGGAGTTGCGCACACTGCTCTATTACGTGTCCAAGTAGTTCAAAACTAGCTGTTAAGGAATTTCTGACAGGCTCCACGCGCTGTACAATTTCTGCATATGACTGACCTTCTGTCTCTTTCTTTGAGTTATGAACGCTAAATATAAGAATTGCCACAAGTCTAACAATGAAAAGCGCGCTGTCACTGGTGTCTATGCCCAAACTCAGCTCTTCCGCTGAGCCTGAAGTAATTACCTCGCGTAAACTGCTGCTAGTGGAGGCAAGAACATCCGCGAACGTCTCCAGGCTGAAAGAGCAAACTGACATATATTATACTTGAGAGCCAGTAACAGAATCTAGAACAAAATAAATTCAGAAAAGTCACCTTGTTCGAGTAAAAAGAATCCCATTGAGACGAACAATTCTAATGCAAAATGCTTTGAGCATCTCATTTGCACTAGTCACTTTATCCTTCTCAGGACTAGCAACTAAATTCGCATCTTTCGATGAAATAGCTTGACCTTTACCTCTTCCCTTACTAGTTAGCCTCTTTGATGAGTCTTTGGAAGCCACAAGCAATTGCGCATAACTCTGGCGGTTCTGATCAACCATACAAACAGAGAAAGATACATTATATTTAGATACTATGAAACTGGAAGGATTATCACTCCTAAGCCAGGGCACTAATATAATAAAAGAATTTTAATAGTTAACCTTTTCAAAAGCAACAATTAAATTGTCACGGGCAGTTGGAAAAGGACTCTCCACAGCTAAACTCCTGAAATAGCGATATGTAGCAGCAAACTCATCCCCCGAGTAAGAAGCAATTATAGCAAGCTGAGACATCAAGCTAATAAAATTAGAAAAGCTGTAGAAAGTTCCTAATTAAAAATGAAATTAGAAAGAGGGATAGAAAAGGGAGTAACCTGATGATGCGGGTTTCCACTGGCTGGCAATAGAGAAGCTGCTTGCAAATAGTAACTTGAAGCGGCAGCAAACTCTCTGTTCTTAGAATCCCCCTCCCCATACAATCCTTTATACCGTGCCAGATCACCAAGGTATATTAAGCAACGATGACAAGATACCAAACCTTTTTTAACTTCAGCTGACTTGTTCCCATCCTTATCAGTCAAATTTTGACTCTCTTGATCCTCGGAGAAATAACCCAACGGAAGACCATACTTTGATCTGATTTTCAAGATCATATCATGGTAAAACCCAGTTGCTTCTGAAAGGAATGTTCTGAACTGCAGCTTGAGCTTTGCAATTTGATCGGGTCTAGAAGGACCCTTTCCATTTTGTGGCACACTCGAGCTACTAGAAGCCAATACAGCATTGATGTGTGATCTAAACTCTTCAATCCGTTTGTAATGTAACTGCCATAGAGTAAGCTCAATGTTGTGCTTCTCAGAAAAGCCATGATCTTCAAGAATTATTGCTTCATAATTCTCACGAATCTGCTGCCACAAATTTGGGTCAGATGGAACTCGAGCTTGAGCAGCCTTCCGACGCTTGGTTTCTAACCCAACAGTCTGCAAAGTATGCATCTATTGTCACTCCAATGTAGAGCCAAATTCAATAAAGACATAGGCTCAAGTAAAGAGACAAACGACCTTAAACAACCCTAACAAACTGAGCTAAGAAAGCCCGACATAGCCCTAAGACAAGGATTAACCAAATCAGAGAGTAATTTCAATAAAAAGAGAGAGAACCTTATCAAATATGGACTTGGCGCGCTCCCTAGGCGAGGAAGCAGTAGTTTTATCCATCTTCAAGATCATCATCCATCAGATTTTCATGGTTATTTCATTTGTAATCTGCAATAAGAAAAGGCAGAAATCTCAGCTCAGAATAAAAGCCCAAACCTACGATTGTGTCCTATATCTAAAAATCGAAATAAAGTGAATCGATAGCAGAACAAAAAAATACATCATCTTATTATAAGGCGATTAAACAAAATCAATCAATCATCAAAAAAAAACTGGGTAGGAGCTCTACACTAAAGAATATAGACTACGAGATACACGCCGCTAACCATGGAAGAGAAAAAAAAAACTGAGAGTAGATATGATATGAGATCATCTGTTCAAGTCAAACTTTGAATAAGAACAAAGACCCTTGACCATTAAAAAGAAAAATCGTGTTCAAGTGATCAACCGGAGATATTAACATAGAAATATTCCGATATAAAGAGTAAGAATCCCCCAAAATATAAGAAAAGAATCACAACGACCCTTATGGTCCTTGTCCCTGAATCCTTTTCCCCATAATCATACCAACTATTATCCTCAAAACGAGAAGCGAGAGCAAGCAGAATAAGAATCGAATTAGAAGAAAAGGGGAAAAAACCCTCGTCACAAGATTCTATTCAAAAAAGATTAAATTAAAAACCCTGATAAGAAGAAAACAATCAACAAAAAGAGAATTCTTAAGATACGATTGAGGAAAGAAGGAGAAATCTAACCAGAATTACCAGATCTGCGAATGCCTATTCGACAAGAGTCATCGGAAGAGAAAATCGGTGAGAGGAGAGAGAAATTAGGGTTTTTTTTGCAGAGAGAAAGAGGGAAAAACAAAAAAGAGACGGTGAAGGTGTCTAAGGTCGACTTTTTGCTTAATATAAGAAATAGTGAACGTGGAAAAAAAAAAAAAAGAAGACTCAGCGTTCACGCTTTTGGTTCGTCAAACGGTTTCAACGACGTCGTTTTTAGTCTTTTCTTCTTTTTTTTCTTATATAAACACTTCTAATGCTTTTTAACTCTTGACATCAATTATTTTTTGGAAAAAAGTCAAACAACCTCCAATTTACAAAAATGAGTAGATTAAATCACGAACTCACAAACCTCCAAATTAAATATCAAATTTTCATGTTGACCAAAAAATAAACACTCAATTAAGCATTGACCATGTAGTTTAAACCCGACGTTAGTTTTTTTAACGGAATCAATTAACTCCGTTGATCCCAGTTTATATCTCCGTTAGTCCACTCAAAAACACTTAAGAAGAAAATCAAAACCAAAATCGTAAAACCCCAAAAAAATTTCGCTCTTGAACCCTAATTTCATGTTTCCTAACTCACAAAAATACAAAATTGGAAGTCAAAATCGAGTTGAAGTCTAAGATCCTCTCATCTTTGAAAGTATCTATTTTTCTGATTTATGGTGTGGAAGCTCATCTCTCTTCTCCTTTGTTTATGATTTCGAATTCGATCAATTTGATTATGAGCAAAAGCAATTTGATCTTCATCATCAGAATTTGAAGCAAAGATTTTGAAGCATTTTGAAGCATTTACCTGTGGAATTAGAAGTAGAAATGCAAAGATTTTGAAGCATTTTCCTGTGGAATTAGAAACCAAAAATGAAGATCACCAGACTTTTTTGATTCAACCAACTCCGAGATTTTATTTACTTGTTTAGAAGAGTCTCTGATGGAATCATTCAATTCTCTAACATCACAACTGTAAAAAATGGAGATCTCCATATTTTGCAGATTCTATATCATTAAAATTGGTTTCGATCAACTGTAAAAAAAAGAGATTTCGATCAACTGTTGAAATCTAATTGATTTTGATTGTCTAATTAAATGATTATCTTATTCCTTTCTCCTTGTTTCTTCTATCTTCTTTTTGTAAGTCTTTGGCTAAACCCAGGAAAATCTAATACTGAAAGTTGAGTTTGTGATGGTGGCCAAAATCCTTACCATCAAAATGATTTCGCGATTTGGAGACTAAGGTTTGCAACTAATTTCGTGATTTGGAGTTTAGGAAATTGAATTTCATTTTATTAAATTGGAGAACTTCACTAACAAAAGAGAAGAAATCAATTTGGAGAGTTTGTGGAATTAGATTTTTTTTTTTGCAGGCTTGAAGACGATAGACGAAACGCATCGTTTCATTTGACTGAGTCATTAACAGTTTTTAAACAGAGTTTATTAATTCTGTTAATCAACTTAACGGCGGGGTTAAACAGATTGGTCAACGATAAATTGAGTATTTATTTTTTAGTCAACATGAAAATTCAATGTTTAATTTGGAGGTTCGTGAGTTCATGGTTTACTCTGACCATTTTTGTAAGTTGGAGATTTGTTTGACTTTTTTCCCTTTATTTTTTGGTCGGGAACTCAGAGATAACAAGGAGACTAACATATATGGACGTCGTTATGAACATAACAAATCACACATTTTTAAAAACAAAAGTGTTACAAATTACCTTTATATACACACAAGACTGTTTCACAAAAGAATGAGAGGTCATTATTGTCTTCTGGAGGGAGATAATGAGCAGAGCAGATGATGCTAAGATCATTAATCAATCACCAAAAGGATATACAGAACAAACATAGTTTTTTTACTTTTCATGTTGTTAGTTCCAAGGTGGAGAAGATGGCCGGTGTATGAAATCTTGAGAAGACGAGCCGCCATAGTTAAGGTCGAGGTTATGGAGCTGTTCCATTAGCTGTGAACGTCTTTCCTTGAAGAAATCCAGACGAGTTGTTAACTCTACTAGAGCTGCTGATGCTGCAGCTGACGGATGATTAAGCCGCGAGTACTCTGTTATCTGCAAAATCGTCATTCAATCATGTTAGTGTGCACTGATTTGCTTTGCAGAGACGCGATCATGCATGTATCTGTAGTTGCTCTGTTTTACAGCTAACCATACTGTGGAACTAATAAACAAACCAGACAAGGCTAATGGCAGAATTCTGTCACACATGTTCGTTTTGAAACTTAAAGGAAATCCTTAGTCAAGGGAATGATAAAAGATAGGGAGGCAAAAGATCTTACATCTAATGCTCTTGAAGTTGATGGAACTGATGAAGAATCTAAGGCTGTGAGCTTGTCCACAGACAGCTTCCCTGAATCTTCACTGATCTTAGACTCGGTTGTGTTTGTTGATTCTGATATTTGCTTACGAGATGGTTGCCTGCTATTGCCAACACCTAAGGAACCTGCTCCTTTACTATTTCTCCACTCCGCTCCCAGCACATTCTCCTGCAGGAGTTAAACAGTAATTCTCTTAGTTTAATCTTAAGTACTAAAGATGATGATAGAAACATCAGTAAACAGCACCTCGTGTCTTTGTATCCTTTCATGATTAAGAAAGGCAAGAGTGGAATCAAAATCTTGCTGAAGAAACCTTCTGCAAAAGTAGATAATATTATATTAGAGCCGAAATATAGATACCACTCATATTGCAGTGCATATAAGATGTGCGGTGCAAAATTTACTTTGACCAATAGTCGATAAGTTAATCTGAGATCTTTGCCAAAGATCTAACTAAGATTAAAAAACAAGTCACTGCTGATGAAATCTAACTCAAGCATCAATGCTTTTACAGTGCAAAGAATAATATAGTGGACAATGAACTACTCTTTCTGAGGAAAGCACAGGGATAGTGATACCACTCACTTTTGGGGATTGTGATTCTGGAGATACTGATGAGTATCACGCACATCTGAGAAGGAACTGAACTGAGTCTGACGTTGCTGGTTAAGCTGATGGTGAAGTTCTGCAACTTTCTGCTTCAGCCTAGCCACATCAGCCTCGGCAAGAGCAATTTCTTCTAGCTCAGCCCTTGTCTTCAAATAGACTTGGATCATAAGTATTACACATGGAAAAAAATGTATTAACAAAAGATGCCGTTTCCCTAAAATCTATACTTACTTTCGAATCTACACCATGTGAACTGAATTGTCCAGAAGACATGCTCAATCCAACCTCCAGTGCTGCTCGGAGATCTCTTTCTGCTTGCAGCTGCTCTTGTAATCTTGACACCTATATATGTATTCACCACCAAAGCAGAAGAAGATTCCTTTGATATTAGGCTTAATTGTAGAAAGAAGAAATTTGTAAACAATAATGGATTGAACAATATTATACATCTTGTTCAAGTGACAATCGACGTTCATGCAGTGCTTGCTTCCTTCTCTCTAAGCTAGCCTGTAATATCGCATTACCTCTGGCCTATAACAATAAACTAATGTTAATAAATATGAAGTCAGAAAATAAAATTTTCAACAGCAGATGGCTACCTCCTTTGCAATTCGTTGTCGCAGTTCATTTTTTGTGGTCTCAAGCCTCTGTATAGCAAGCCTGCAAAAAATTGATGAACCAATTAGTAGTACAAAAACAACAAGCTAATCCCAAAAATCAATCAATTAAAGCTCATACCAAAGCAATGAAATCGTAACAAAGGTAGAAAGAACAAATATTCATATTTTATGCATAATTTTGGTAAGTGTTACTTTTTATAATACCTATTTTCATTCAAAAAATGTAGTCATTACTCATCAGTTAGCTGTTGAGACATCAGCTGTGTCAGTTTATATCCACTTAAGGACAAGGTTTCTTTGATAAAGTACAACATGAACATGAAGGGTTCTATTTTTTTTATTAAACTTTAAATATGTGGATAGATCATCACAGTTTTTTTACCGTCAAAGATTATTGTGTTGAGCCAAAAAATAAAAAAGATTATTATGTTAATTCAGTTAAGGGAATTAAGAAGTGGTGTGCAGATATACTAGCTAGTAGAAAAAGAAAAAAAAAAAAAATATATATATATATATAGTGATGAAGTGAAAGCCTTACTCGTCTTCTCCTGAAGAATCAAACGATCCATCTGTGGATATCTTTCTGGCCTGTGACAAACAAAGAGCATAGAAAGTATTATTGATATATACCCCCCATAAATTGGTTCATTATCTCTATCTGATTCAGCTAAAACGTGACTTATACTTGAGCTAATGCGACAAATCTGCCACATGTACAGAATCAGAACTACTTGATCAAGTAAGTAAACACATACATTGCCTCTACCCCAGAATGTTGCGCGCTTTGCATGAACAGAGGAGGGCGTCCCCTTATTCACTGATTTCTCACTTGATGATTCAAGACCATGAGCAGCCATAGTATTCCCAGGAGTGAGTGCATTTAGAATCTTCCCTGGTGACTGATAAGACTCACTAACATGTACGGGTGATGAGTTTTCTCTGTATTTTGTTGGATCATCACCTATCTGCTCTCCAGCTTGTTGATTAGTGGAGTTAACAAAAGGATTTCTCACAAGATAATCTGTTCGTACGTTTGAGTTACATCTTGGACCACTTACGTCTCTTGGTGATTCAATATCAGAGTCATCAGCCACAAATCCCTACAAAGAATTTATTCAAAATCATGAAATAATTATCTTGTCTAATCGTTCTGCTTAGGTACCAAAACTGCAGGCTTTGTTTCTTTAGAAATAGCACAGCAATGGGATACATAATTACATAAATAATAGCTGAAGCAAAAAATCATATTCTATATCATGCACTTTAAAGGTATTTTTAGTGAGACTATACACGGAAATATTTCATGTAAATATGGCAAGTATGCATGAGTATATTGTAGGAAGAGAGACTTGCCAAAGGAGAAATTACCTTGTATTCATAGAGATCACTGCCTGTGCAACCGCTGCTCTCACTCATTTTCCCACTAAATGCACGCTCATTATCATCATCTGTCACTGGTTCACCTTCATTCTCTGTATTGTGATATTCATTTTTCGGGTTGTTCTCATCATCACTCGAATCATCAGGCCCACTATTTCCAATATGTGATTCTGTCGAAATAGAGCATCTTTGAATATTTTCTTCCTGGAAATTGCAGATAAGCATATGAGACACCAGACATCGATTAAAGTTGAATGAAACTATCTGAATTCGTCTTACATCGAAAATACTTCCATAATCCTCCAGGAGAACTGTAATGATGGCCTGAGCATTGTTGGCAGCATTAGCAGCAGCAAGAAGCTGAGCAGAACTGTCTTCACCGCTATCAAAATCGTCCTCTAGATCACATTCACCAGCCAGTAGAGGACGCAGGAGCAGAGGAGCCATGCAAGCAGCTACAGCAGATGGGTTCATTCGATTTTCGTGGGAATGAGATGAGACAGTATGCATCATTTTCAGAATTCTGAGGGTACAAAGCAAAAATGTAAGGTTTTAATCAACCAACTTATAGTTGATTCTCGATTGCTCTTACTCATAAAAAACACAAAAAATTTATCTGGCCAACAGACTCAGACCTGACTGTAAACAGGTAATCTCAACTTTCACATCTACTATACATATATATTGTTGGCAGTGTGACAAAGGCTAGTAGCTCAAAAAAACCCGAAGAGAGATCCGGAAACATACCGTTGTAGTAGACGTCTATTAGGTTCTGGAAATGTTTCTGCTATAGCAGAGCGCAATGAACTAATGCGAGCCTCCTTAGACTCGATTCCTAATTCAGCAAAACCAATTTAAAGAACATTAATTTCACAGAAGTTCAGTCAGATCTCTAGAGTAACAGATGAGCCATGCAAATAAAAATACAGACATACAAACAAACACACACACACTAATCTACATGTTTACAGGTACATCATTATTCGAAAGGATGGAAAAGAGGGAAAGGGAACTCACTGTACGCTTCCAACAAGGCAGTACAACAAGATGCTGAAACAGGAGAAGAAGGCAACTCCCTCAGTACATGCTGCAAGTGAAATACAATTGCCTTAATATTGTAACCATGCACAAATCAAAAGCATCACGAAGTTGAGAAGAAATTACCTTAATGCAGTCTCCAACAACATGCGGATCTTCATCAAAAGTGAACTCCGTTTTGCCTAGGTATCATTTGGAATTCAAGAAGGGAAAAAATGTAAATTTCATATTGGGGGAGCATATACCGCAAGCCATGGAAGCCATGAACATATAGTATATTCGCATACTTGAACTTAATCTAGTGAAGAGTCAGTTAGCAATTATAGGTACCTTGTTCATATTCTTGAACTCTACGTTCCACCTCCTCCACATCAGCAGACTGTCTTAATATTCCTTCAATTTTAGTTCCTAAGGAGACAAAGAGGACAGCAAAACCAAAGAAACAACCAGTTAAAAGGAAATCATTTAAGAAAAAAAAATACACCAAGTTTCAACCGTTGAAAGAAATTGTACAACAAATTTAATGAGAATTTTGGAAGTACGCTAAACTTTCATTGAAATGGATACTTTCCACGTGTAAGTACCCTGACAAAACTATAAAAACATCTTGATTTAAAATGCACATACCCTATCAAGGTGATTCAGAGAAGAGATAGCCATCAATATTTTCTTAATAACTTACCATACTTCTCAATAAACTGAAGAGCTTTCTCAAGGAATGATGGGCTTCCATCAATATCTTCAAGAGCAAGTAAGATTGGTCTTCCAACAACCAAGGATTTTAATGGACGCTTATCCCGCCCTAACAATTATGGACAATATAGGTAAAATGAAGCATAGATAATGGAAGGTAAACTACTAAGGCAGTAATATGCATGAGCAAGATAAAGGCATAAATACGTATAGATGTAAGACGCTTAGGCCAAAGCTGTAACATGGACTAGAAAAAATATTGATGAAAGGAACCTTCAATAGCCTCGTTATTTTCAGTACGGAATATTCCATTTTGACCCATGATGAGCGCTGCATTAGGGGCGTGTGAAAGTGCCTCCTCAAGAGCAGTTTTCCACTCGTACAAATCTTCAAATGTCTCAGCCTGCATAACCAAGTTGGTTAAAGAAAGAGATATTAATAGTAGTACAGAGAAGACAATCCTACTTCTACAACATATACTCAAGAATAGACATCTAAAGAGTAGGTATTTCAAATTTTCCGTTGATGTTGAAGCACCTTAAGAGTGAAAGCTCTCCCATCACGCCCATCTGGAAATAACACTGTCAACAATTTTTTATCTTCTCTCACCACAACACTGAAAAAAACAAAATCGTTGTAAGTTGAATTTCCATGAAATCTTCTAATCAACAAGTAATATTCTGCCTACCTTCCAGAGTTATTCAAGTCGATGCCACCCAAAGTTAAATTAACTTCACCACCCTTTTGTGGTAGTGTACCCTGTAAAATATAGTTAAAAAGCTCAGTATATACGATTAAGAAAAATCTTATCATACATTACAAAAAAGATCGACTACACAGATAAAATTTAAAGATGACAAAAGTCAGTATGATTGTGAATACTAACAGGGTCATTTTTGAAGAAGACCAAAGAAGTACGTGTGAGAATGAACCAGCGTTTTTTCCAAGACGTCCAACCCAATCCTATAAGAAAAATACCAAGATAAATTATTCAACGGATTATTATATCACAACACCCACAGGGAACTGAAAAACCGAACAAACATAGTGGAATGTGACAATTGCTATAGAGCACAGGGAGAAACAAGACGTATAAGGATACCTTTAGAAGATATGAAAAGTGGACCACTCTTGAAAACCTGTCAAATAATCGTAATTTACATAATATTAGTAACAATCATCAGTTTAAGTATCAGGTTTACAAACAACAGAAAATAGATCATTTGCAGCCTTGCAGATAAAAGTAAAAAATTTCGAAAAAGATAATTGTTCACAGTTCATATTGGGAACCAGACATACAAAAATATCAACTATCTAAAATCGGCATGGTAGTTGATACGAAGTCCAAAATATTATTCCTACTTATATGAGAATTTATTTCCGTGAGTACTGTTTTGTGTGTATTTTGCAGCTTTAGCGAAAACTAAACCAACAAACTACCTGATACCTCTGTTTCCAGGCTCTTCCAGTTGGATCAAGTCACTTGTAAAGCATCTTGAATTCAATTAAGCTTCTCTTATAACATTACAGAAATGTACTTCACAAAGATAATATACCTCATACCAGCACTGATATTGGAGTATTTATTGTGGAAGGCAAAGGAGCTATCATCAAACCAATAGGCTTCCACAGAAAAAGATGCACTTAAGAATACAAGGAACAGATAATCCAAGCTTGTCTCACAACTAAATAAAGGCCCATTGTATCATGAGATTCCTAGAATAATGGCATTGCCTAATTATACGGAGATTAAAAACTCTACAAAATCCAATAATGTACGAGAAGATAAATTTCCTATTCGTACATTTTTAGCAATTTCATCGACCGAAATTCAGAAAATTAACATCTATGATCCACTTAGGGATGAAAGAAAACCAAATTGCTCAGAAAAAAAAGCCAAAAAAGAACTGCATTACCGTATTTGAAGCCGCAACCCGTGGCCGCTCCAAAGCCGCTAAAGAAACCTCCATTGCTTCAACAGCATAATCTCAGATCCAAAGCCTCGTAAACAGAATCCAACTAATTTGACAAAACCGAAAACACTAGGGTTTCAATTTCACCAAATTCGGTATATACAAACAGTAGAAAACAAACAACAGCAACAAATACTTCACCAAATCAAAAACCTCCTCTCTCTCTCCTCAAAATTGGCAGTATATATGACCTCAAAGAAACAACATAGCCACCATTAAAGCCGTCGTACGAAAAAGCTCCGAGAATCCTCCGTCGTCCGCGAGATGTAGCAAGAGATTAAAGGTAAAAGATAGAGAAAAGAAGAGACATTGCTTTCCACCTACTTCAGCTGTTATGAGAGAGAGTGTGGATTAATGGGTCATGAGTGTCGGAGAAGTCACGGGTCGGGTCTGGTAAACTTAAGTCTTATTTAATTAATAATTCAAACCAATTATAAATTGCCACGTCATTAACAGCTGGTATGACCCTCTCTTTCTCCTGCTCCACTCCCAATTTAATAATTCCTTGGATTAGGTACTGTGATTAGTTAGATCCTCACTGTAATCGAAATTCAAATACTACTAAAACTGTTTTAATTTAATAAATTATTTATTAACTACATTATCAAAGATATAGACAAATTTCATGCTTAAATCTTTGTGTTCCATTACAAATCTATAGATTATTGGTATAGATTGCAATATTTCAGCCAGAATGTTGTCCTGTTTGGCATTAAATTGTCATCTAGGAGATAGATTAATGATAATTAAGCATATCACAAAGAGTGGAATGTGTGGAACACTCAAAGTCAAAAGTCAAGCCAATCTTCTGCGGAGATTTCAACGACTAGTTTGTGTTTGGTCTGTGTGTATATAGTAGATTTGTTTGATTAGTGTGTATATAGTAGATTTGTATCTGTTTTTTCTTTGGGTGTGAATTTGTGATTTTTACAATAGTTTTATGATATTTAATTAGATGATGTCATGTAATATGCACGATAATATTTATTTTATTTATTTATTTTATGGTTTGATTTGTATGTGTAATTAATTAATTATATATATATTTGATATATTTAAAATAAATTTATAGTGGTTACTGGTGTTGTACATAAAATATATTTTTATCTCTGTTTACTTAAGTTTTGATGCATTATAATTTGGGAAATTATCAAAAATGACTCACTAAATCATTTTGAATGCAAAAATAGACCCTTTTTGTTTTGATCTCCAAAACTAACTCACAAGGATAAGGAAATTATTGTTTTACTCTTAATGATCAAACAAAAAAACTAATAACGAAATGACCTTTATACCCATCGGCAAAGTTGGAGACTTCACTTGAAGTCTCCTCACTCAAAACAGAGACTTCACCTGAAGTCTCCGCATTAATTATGTAAATGTAATTATAATTAAAATAGTAATCATTGTAATATGCTTATAATTTTGATTACAATATGTAATAATAAACATACATTAAGTATTAAAAATAAAAATTGCATAAAACATGGTCAAATAAGATCTACAAGATCAAACCACAAAGTCCATAAAAAAACTATGTTATGGTTTAGGATTAGGGGTTTATGGTTTAATAAACATGTTGTCTATTGTAGATCATTTATTTGGAATATAAATATAAAATAGTTAAATTGTTCATATAATAGGATATTATAAATAGTGCATTTATGATCAAACCATAAAATTTGCAAACAAATTATGTGTTCAAGGGTTTAGGGTTTCATGGTAATATATGGTAATTATGTGGGATTTGCAAAGTTGATTAGATTGCATTCATATTCAAGAGTATGTGATTGTGCATATATGCAATTTTTAACTAGTATAATAAATGGAGTTAAAATTTAGGTTAAGGGTTTAGAGTTAGGGTTTAGCGTTTAGCATTTAAGGTTTAGGGTTACGATTTAGGGTTTAGTGATTCGTGGAGACTTCACCCGAAAGAGACTTCGTGAAGTCTCGGAGTTGAAATCCTCAAAATTATAACAGAAAATAACCGAAATTTTGACCGGAATAAACCAAAATTTTGACCTACATGTAAAAAAACTTGACGGTTCCTCCCCAAACCCTAGCCTCCATAATTTCTCCCATTTTCTCCCATTCTCTCCCCTTCTCTCCCCATTCTCTACAAACCCTAGCGCCGCCATTGCCACCATTACTCTCTGCAAATCTCTGCGGTGCCATCGTCGCTGGAATCATTGCTATCTCTCATGGATGCACGGGAATCACAGTCCGTGCTTGCGGCCTCGTGGGTCTTGATCCCACAAGAGTAAGCATTCTTACTTCTTTCCTACAGCTTGATCGTCAGTTTTACCAAGAGCTTACATCACAATTCTGTATTTTTTTTGCAAGTTGCTGAGATCCTAAAAGATCGGCCATGTTGGTTGCGTGATTGCAGATCTCTTGCAATATCATTAATGTTCTCTCCACTGCAAATGGTGGAACCCTCGAACTGATCTACATGCAGGTATTGATGATATAGAACCCTGCAAGATTCCATCTCTAATACAGAATAATCGAATCAAACAACCTAATCTCCCTTTTTTGTTATGAAAGCTTTATGCACCGACAACATTAGCACCAGCTCGTGACTTTTGGATGTTATGTTACACATCTGTAATGGAAGATGGAAGCCTTGTGGTATACATATGAATTCATCCTTAATTAATTCTCTCAGCATCGATATGTTTTGTTTCTCTTTTACTAAACCAAGATGGTTTTTTGTCTTGATGCAGATATGTGAACGGTCGTTTTACCCAGTGGTTACCTCATTAGACCTTGCAAAGGAGGTGGATATATTCTTCACATTGTTGATCATTTCGATCTTGAGGTACAAAGCTTTCATCTTTCTTCTTACACAAGACACCTAGTTCTTGGTCTGAATGTGAACTTTTTCCTCTGTTTCCACAATTTAATATTAAATTATGCTGGTTAAACAACAACATGCTGATCCGACGGTTTGTTCGACTAGTAATTTGATTCATTCTGTGAGTTTAGGACAAGACACCGAGTACACCAATTACAAAAATAGTTTAGGGTCAAAAGAGTTAACTTAAAACTAACATTACTTTATAGGCTTTTCGTATCTGACTGAATATCTGTTTAAGTTAACTTGACTCTAATTTTTCTTTACAATTGGATCACTAATATGGACCGGTTAGGAAGGTCCAATTCAATATTAACTACCAAAATTTAATATTGAGTATTGTATTCACTTAATATTGAGTATTGTATTCATTGAATATTGGTAGTTAATATTGAGTATTGTATTCAATGATTCATTTTTCTTGGTGTGGCTGTGATTATCCCTTTACCACATAAAGATGACTATTTTTTTGTGATGTTGATATCAATCTTAACTGCAGGATCCCAAGGGCCTAATTCAAAAGAAAGCGTACAAAGTTCTTTTGATCATCTTAAAGGTATTGCTTTCTTTACCTAAAGTTTACATTCTTCTACTAGATCAAGTATATTGGATCCTTTTGTGCATAGCCGGCTGATCTTTTGCTTGCTAAAGCAATGCTGGATCATCTTTTCTTTTGTGCATCACTAAGGATATGCTTACTTTATATTCAAAAGTAGATGGCTAACACTATGTTCTATCCCGATACAGTGATCATGTTTCTAAAAGTCCTTGAATATCATTAACATTCACTTTCATTCACTTTAATTTTTCAATTTGCATCTAAGATTGATTGTTGATCTCTGCTATAACAATTACAGATGGTTGGTTGCTTGGCTGACGATAAACCTCAGATGATTAGTGCTGCTTTTAAAAGTGTACAAACAAACGCCATGCTGGTGCTAGAGCCAAGAGGGCTGCTGAGGCTGAGAAAGAAGAGAAGAAGTAGAGATCGTTGATTTAATTTTTTTGAATTCTTCTTATTGATCTGGATTTTTTTGTTGTACTATGTTTTTAAGTTTTGAGTTTTTTTGTTATTCGGATTTTCTAGTTTTATTTGAAGAAATTATAACACTAGGTTCTAAATATGAAATTTGTGTAAGCATTCATGTTAGCCTTGCAATCTGATCTGTTGTGACTGTACATAATGTTCTTCAGGCTTTGGGGCTTCATAACATACATTTATGTGTTTGGTGAATTTATTACGAATACATATGTTTTTCTTCAAGTACTGATTTTGATTTGATGTGCAAACAACAATTTATGCAGGTATAGAGCTTTAGAGCTTTTAAGTACTACATCATAACAAGCTTCAAAAGAGTGGACTTCACTCAATTACAAACCGACACTTATTTTGTACATCGAATGTCATCTTGTTTGTTTATTTCGCAGACATATATAACTGAAGTCTCTAAGTTTCACACGGAGACTTCACATGAAGTCTCCATGTCTCACACGAAGACTTAACATTCTCCCTCCTTTGCAAGTATCGACCTCAAAATGCCAATACAAGTCTTTCCTAACCCATTCTCCATAAACAACCGGTAAGTGAACCATTATCCTGCAAAACATATTATAACAATATTAGATCAAAAAAATTGGTAAAAGTATCATTAATAATCAAGATAAATCAAGCTTACAATTATAATACGTTCTGGAGACTTCACATGAAGTCTCTGTTATTAAGGTGGAGACGTCACATGAAGTCTCTGTATTTGAAGTGGAGACTTCATGTGAAGTCTCCAGACGTATTACGAAGACTTTGTGTAGTCTCCGGAGGTTATTTCTGTATTTGACTAAAATGTTGACTTTTTTGAAGGAGACTTCAGGTGAAGTCTCCTATTTCACAGGTCACTTCTGCAATTAAATATTTTTAAGGGAGACTTCACCTGAAGTCTCCACAAAAACGTCCCAAAATAGTTGTTTTCTCAAATCGGAGACCTGAAGTCTCTGAAAAATGAGTAGGTTATATTTGAATTGACTAAGTTTGACTTTAACGAAAGAAATCTCCAGTTTAAGTCTCCGAGGGTAGGAGACTTCACCTGAAGTCTCCGTTTAAAGGGAAGAGACTTCCCTAGGAAGTCTTCCTTATTTTATTTATTTTTTATTTTTTGAATTAGTTTGGTAAAAAGCATTAGTGGGGTCCATTCAATAATAAATAAAAGGAGACTACACATGAAATCTCCTCCGTTTTGGGAGACTTCAACCAAAGTCTCCCGTCAGACAAAGATTTCTACAAATATTGAGTCAAATAATTTAAAGGTTGGTCAATTTCAAAATAATCCCTCCAATATACGGAGACTTTAGGTGAAGTCTCCATAATTCGCAAAGACTTCATTAGAAGTCTCTGTAAAAGTCAATATTTTAGTCAATTCCAAAAGTAACTCGTTTTTTTGGAGACTTCATGTGAAGTCTCCACCAAAATTTTTTTTTCCTCAAACAAGAATTTGGAGACTTCACGTGAAGTCTCCTGTTTAGATTTTTAAAAAAGTCAATTGCAAAACTAATCTCTCTGTTGACTTGGATACTTCAAGTGAAGTCTCCGTGGACGGGGAGACTTCAGGTGAAGTCTCCTCTCTGCAACTTTTTTGAAATTTTCAGATCTTTAGATGATTTCACTTAGTGATGATATATACCTTTTTTAGATGCCCAAATGTACCTTCCAATCGTGTTATTGTAGCTTCAAAACTAACGAAAACCAACGTTTCAAGATTTGTGAAAGGTTAAAATGNTCTTTAGATGATTTCACTTAGTGATGATATATACCTTTTTTAGATGCCCAAATGTACCTTCCAATCGTGTTATTGTAGCTTCAAAACTAACGAAAACCAACGTTTCAAGATTTGTGAAAGGTTAAAATGAAATTAAAGAGATTTATGGATAGAAATTGAGAGAGAATGAGAGATAATATGGTTGAAGATTGTTTACAAGTATGTAATGTCCGAAAAAGTAGGATTTATGACCATTTACTAGCTTAAATTTGGCTGGTAATGGTTGTTGGAAGAATTGAAGAAGATGACATTTTAGTAAATATGTGAAGTTGGATATGTAGTTTGGTAATTTTAGGTAGGGATAAATGGTAAACAAAAAAAAAGCAATGGCATTTTCGAAATTATCAAAAGAACTAGGGATATTTTTGAGGGATTTGAGGAGAGAGAAAATGGTAGGTTATATTTGCAATTGACAAGTCAAAGGATTATTTTTGCAAGTATCCCTTATAATTTTGCATATAAATTTTTTTTGACTCGTGTTATTTACGTTTTGACTCATGTTCATTTATGTTTTTAGACTCGTTTATAAGTTGAATTTTTAGACTCATGTTTATTTAGGGTTTTGAACCTATATTTATTTAGTTTTTAAGATCTATGTTTAATTTTTCTCTGTTATACATTATCGATAGAACACATATTTTTATTTATTAATATCACAAGTAATTCATCAAGTATATACTACTATATATATATATATAAGATTTTAAACTTGTATTCATTTAAGTTTCTAGATCCATGTATATTTTTATTTTATAGTATATTTGACATATATTTTTATTTATTAATATTTTAATCAATTTAGGAAGTATATAGTAATATAAATGTATTTATAATCATCTAATTAATATTTTTGAAGATTAACAAAACCAACATTTAATATAATTTTTTGTTTGTGAAAACTTGAAAGTTTATATCATTAGTTATTTAGTTTTTATAAATGTTGATAGCATTAGTTATCTCGTTTTGTTATCTTATAATTAAAAAATATATTTATTTATATCTTCTATATATAAGTAATGTTTTTGTGAAAAATTGATTTCTTTTCTACATATTTATATTGAGATTATAGATTTTTCTGTTTTTATGTCTTATATATATATAATAATTATACTTATTTTAATAATTAATACTTATAATCAAATATATATATATACATATTTTAATAAATATATTTACTAAAACTTTGATTGTGTATAAAATTTATAAGATATATAATGTCTTTTATATATAAAAATATTATTATTTTCTAATAATTAATACCTACAATCGAAAATAATATTTTTATTTTAAAATTATTACTTAAATATAATATAGATATTTTTAAGTCGTATTTCAAGTAATTTAGGGTTATCAACTAATTTTAATCTGAATACATAATCTGGTAAAAGATTTGTTGGCTTAATTGTGGTTGTGTTTATAAAAGAGACCTTGAAGTTACGAGTAGAAGTACGGTAAGCTCCGGTTGTAAGAGAAATTTATAGGTTTGTAATGATTTTAGTACTTCAAAATTTAAGAAGTTTTTTGAATTTAGAAACCAATTCACTCTTCACATTACAGTGAATTTTACCACCCTAATATATATATATATCAATTAATTAGAATTTTTTAAAAATTATTATAAAGTTATTCACATAGATAAATTATTAATAACGTACCTTAAATCACAAAGAACCATATCAATCCTTTGAACATGTTCTTTAGTCTATATTTTTCAGAGTTTTAGAATTTTAACTTTAATGCTCCTAGTTTATTTGTTGGGTTTCAACGAAAAAATTTAAGAGAAATACATGATGAAGAAAAAAAAAATTGAGAGAAAAAATGTGCAAAAATCTTAGGTGTTGTTAAATTTGTCCCGAGATATTTCTTATTACTTGGATTTAGATTAGAAATATTTCAATAAAATACATTTTTTGTTGTTTTCTATTATGTTAACCAATAATATTTAAATTAAGGTTCCTATCAAAATCCAAACAAACTTATTTCTTAAATAAAACAAAATCATCTCAATATTCTTATCAAAATCCAAACAAAAGATTTAGTTTTAAACCAACAAAAATCAAATTTTAATTGGTTAAAAAAATTTAAAACTAACGAAAATCAAATTTTAGTTGGTTAGGGATTTTTTCTAAATCAACAGAAATGAAATCTTAATTTGTTAAGGTTTCCTTTTAAACAAATAATATTCAAATCTTAATTGGTTCCTTTTTAAACTAACGAAATTCAAATCTTAATAGATTAAAGTTTCCATTTTAATTGTTTGTTTTTGTTGAAATCTATTAAAAATTAATTTGTTTTTAAAAATAATTTTATATAAATACAAAGATAAATTTATTAGTTTAAATAAATTAACCAATCAAAACAAATCAAGGTACTTTAAATCTCTATTATGTTATTACTAATATACGGAAAATATTATAAATACGATTTTTTATAATAGAGATAAGATATCTGATTAATTATTGAATTAAATATAAAGTATATGGTTAGTTATTGAGTTAATGTTATTATCATAATTTAACAAATGAAATCTGTTTAATTAAAGATCTTATCATAATTTTAACAAACTTATTTGTTAAGATAACTATAATTAATCAAATTAAACTAAATTTCAAAAACACTGCTAGTCAAATTAAGGATCAAAAAATACGATCCAATCATAAACAAAATCTCTATTAACGGAAAAAGTGATTGCTACAAAAAGATAAAGATAAGACCAAATAATATGACAAATTATCTAAACAAATTTTATTCTCACAAATTAATTAGTTAAAATAAATCGACCAATCAAAACAAATCTAAAATTTAAATCTTTTATTATTTTATTACAAAGATACGAAAAATCTTATTGTTACAGTTTTAATATAATAGAGATATTTTTTCTATTGTGTTGAACAATATTATTTAATGTTTAAATTTTTATTTATTAGAATCTAAACAAATTAATTAGTTAAATATTGATTTCAAACAAAGTTATTTGGAATTTTTTAAACAATCGATCATTAATCTGTATTTATCAGTATTCATTAATCGATTATTAATTTGTATTTATCTGAAATTTTTATTTATTAAAATCTTAACAAATTAATTGGTTAAATATTGATTCCAAACAAATTTATTTAAAATTGGTTTAACTATCGATCATTAATATGTATTTATCTGGAATTTTTATTTATTATAATCTAAACAAATTAATTGGTTGAATATTGATTTCAAACAAATTTATTTAGAATTGGTTAAACAATCCATCATTAATGTGTATTTATCTGTATTAGTTAAACAATTAGATAATATAAAGTATTTGATTAATCCTTGAATTAATGTTTTTATCATAATTTAACAAACAAAATTTGTTTAATTAATAATTTTATCATAATCTTAATAAAAATTTATTGCTACAAAAAGACAAAGATACAACCGAATCATGAGACAAATTATCTAAAAAAATTTTATTCAGACAAATTAATTATCTAATACAAATCGTCCAATCATAGATTTTAATTTACATTATGTTATTATAAATTATATGGATAATTCAACGTTATGCTTTTATTATAATAGAGATATCAATTAATTAAAATATTTTAAATTATTATAAAAGCATTCACATGAATAAATTATTAATAATATACCTTAAAATCACAAAGAATTATATCAATTGTTTGACCATGTTCTTTGGTATATACCTTCTAGAGATTTAGAATTTTGACTTTAATCCTCTAAGTTTTTTTTGCTACGTTTCAATGAAGAAATTCAGAAAAAAACATGATGAAAAATAATAATAGAGAGAAAAATGTGTCAATTTCGTTGGTGTTATTAAATTTGTCATGGAATGTCTCTTATATAGATTTCGATTTATATTTTGTTAGGATTAAGAATATTTTTTGTTTGATTTCCCTAAATATAAGATATTTAGTTAATTATTAAATTAATGTTCTTATCATAATTTAACAAACAAACAAAATCTATTTAATTAAGAATCTTATCATAATCTTAACAAACTCATCTCTATTATAAAACCTTAGAAAAACATGGTTGGTTCAAAATTCAACGATCAAATACTTCAAATTCAAATACGACTAATCAAATCAAATCAATAAAATAAATTGCTACAAAAAGATACAACCGAATCATGTGACAAATCATCTAAACAAATTTTATATAGACAAATTAATTATCTAATACAAATTCACTAATCACAGATTTTAAATCTCTAATATATTATTATAAATTATACAGATAATTCTACCCTATGGTTTTATTATAATAGAGATTAGAAAATATTTTAATTATTATAAAATATACAAATAAATAAAATATTAAGAACATACCTTAGAATCACAAAGAACCATATCAATGGTTTGACCAAACTCTTTAGTATATACTTTCCAGAGCCTTAAAATATTAACTTAAATCAATTAAAAGAAAACATTTTTTTAGCCAAAAAGCAAGTGGTCCAGTTGGCTTGCCCCTGATCTAGCTAGGCACCAGGTGGGAGGTTCAAATCCCACCAGCACTAGTGGGAGCAATTTGGCTATGGATTGAGCCTTTATCGATCCTACTAGTAAAATGGATGAGTAAAGTTGACAAAAAAAAATTCTCCAATTTTCTTTGCATTGTTTCAATGAAGAAATTTCTGAGAAAGACATGATTAAAAGAATCAAAAATCGAGAAAAAGACTTGTCGTTGTGAGAAAAAAATTTTGAATCGTTTGAGAATTATGATAATTGTCCTAAGATGGGTCTTAAATAGATCTTGTTTATTAGTTTTCC
>OVBA01003455.1:0-27933 GCA_900406435.1 Lepidium aucheri | reverse complement strand
TGTCTTGCTTCTCGTGCTTGGTCCCTCTTGCATGCTTGGTACTTCAATGGACTCTTGGTCCATGTTCACGGCTTCTTGGTTGATATCCACATCATACTTAGTCTCAAATGATTCTGAAAACGAGATGCAAAAAACGAGTTTCATGCAGCACCGAATACGTGCCTTAGGGTTTTGGGACTAAGTGGGGTACCAATTCCCCCAGTTGTAGCATAGGGGGTTATTAATCCAAAACTCGTTATACTAGTTGACACCTAATTTGCACGGACTCATTTAATCTAAGCTAATGAAAGTTGGGTTGGTGTTTCAAGTTGACAAGTAACTAAAGCAAACAATGATTAAACTAAGTTGTAAACAATGATTAAAACAAGGGTTCTCGGATGGGTCATTAAGACTTTGGGTCACTAAGCATGGTTTATGATACTCAACATTCCTTAATTTGATCTTCCAATTATTTAATTGGCTAATCCAAAGGTTAGCGATTCATTTCAATAGACTAATTCACTCTCGTGCAACTAATCACTTCACTAATCAACATCCTAATTAGCAAATTCCTATTTATCTTACAATTAGTGGTATTAATTAGTGAGCATTATTTCCATATTCTCAAATCAACCTTATTAAAACCTTAAACAACAATTCCTTGTGTTAAGCATCTTAATTCATTTTTAAGTATTCTTAGGCATTTCATCAAACACTTGATGTTCAAGAATTTCCAAGATCATCCTACCTCATTCCCATGCAAGTAAGAGCCTTGATTCCTCTTAGAGAATGATGGATCATTGTATTAAGCACTTAATCTATCCTATTTCATGCTTGGATCACCCTAATTTAACCCATCCTTAAACCCCCAAAGTGACTACTCACAACCCATGATAATTTCCTCCAAATCAACAATGATTAGAAGGAAAATCATGATAGATAATGATTAATCTTGGGTTTTTAAACAAAAAGAAAATATTAAAAGTGCAAAAAGATTAGATTAAGAAAGTAGAAAAATTTGGGTTTTTCTCCCAATAACAAAGCATAAACCAAAGATAAAATTGTGTGTTTTTCTAAGTGCAATAAAATAAGGGTTTTAATGTTTTGGGTTTGGATCGGGTCGACAAAGGATAAACCGGTTATCGATCCAGTTTTCTTTTGTGTGCTGGGAGTCACAGCGATCCCCTTATGCCCGCTGTGGACTTCCTTCGTGTTCAGAGAGGTTGCAGCTGTCTTGACCAGACCGATGCACTTGATGACCGTTGTGGGCTTGTACGTGAAGGTTTTGTAGCGGTCTTGGTGTGACCGTTGTAGGTCCGTTGCAATCTTCAATTCTGGTTCATAGGCTAAAATTAAGCTTCATTGGTCCGCTGCAGCTGATGACCGTTGTGAGGTTTCCCTTCAAGCTTTGGCAGCGGTCATGATAGGGCCATTGTGCCTGGCCATTGTGCTTCTTTTCTTTTCTTCCTTGTTCTTTTGTGATCCTCTTTGCTTCCAACTTGATCTCCAATGCTCCTCCATGATTCACATTGCTCCCCATTTGCTGTCCTTGCTCCTCAAGCTCCATTTTGCTCATTTAGCACCTAAATACCACACTAAACACACCAAAAACTCTACTAGGACCTAAAACATACTTAGACTCTAAATGCAAGTCAAAACTACAAGAAATATAAACAAACCTAGTTTAAAGTACATGAAATCTACTCTAAATGCAGTCCTAAATGATGCATGATATGACAATATCAGATAGCTACCAACACTGATGAACATCTTGCTATTTATACACAAATTATTGATGATGTTGATCGCGGTATAGGTGGTATGTATTTTGTTTATGGGTTTGGTGGTACCAGTAAAACATTTTTGTGGAGTGTAATTTATGCCATGATTCGTTCAAGAGGCGAATTGCTCCTACTAGGATGTCATACAGCTCATTCGCGGTTTGGGATACCCATTATTATGAATGAGTGTAGTACTTGCACGATGACTGTTGATTCACATATTTCCCAAGTAATTAGAGAAAGCAAACCCATTTATATGGTATGAGTCTCCGATGATGAGTAAAACTGTTTCAAGACTCTCAATAGGAGAATCCGTGATATTTTAAAATGTAATAAGATTTTTGGGTAAAAGGCTATTGTTTTTGTTGGCGATTTGAGAGAGATTTTTCTAGTTATACCTGATGGTGGTAGGAATGAGGCAGTTTTAGCTTCGCTTAATTCATTTCTGCTTTGGGGATCTTGCACCGTGCTCAACCTTACTCGTAATGTAAGGCTATATCGTGGTCTTGGTGAGTAAGAGTCAGAAGAGTTAGCATTTTTCTCCCAGTGGGTTCTTGACATTGGTGATGGAAAGATAAACATGTCTGATACTAGGGAGTCTGAGATAGAGATTTCAGCGGATTTTCTCATTACAGAGTGCAAGGATCATGTCAGAGCTATAGTTAATGATGTATATGGTGGTAGTTTTGCAAGTAGGACTTATCAGCAAAGGGATATATTAAGTATTAGGAATGAAGATAAGTTATTACATGTTGTCGCAGCTATCGAGTTAGTGTATTGTTTTTTTTTTACATTCAGATTTCTTGGTTTGTTGGTTTGATATTGTTTATATGATCGTGCATTATGGGTGGTGAAAAAACGTATCATAGTTCTGACATTATAGAGCCGTCAGAGACGAGCTCTACAGATAATATTGTTTACTCTAAAGAATTTCTGAATAGCATAAAGTTTTCAGGTTTACCTAATCACGTTATGAGATTGAGAGTTGGAGCTCCAATCATGTTGTCGAAGAACATTGATCCTAAAGGCAGTCTCTGTAATGGCACGAGGCTTCTTATCCCCGTTTTTGTAAACATGTTATTGAAGCAAAGATTATCATTGGTGATCTGCATGAAGATAGTGTTGCAGTCTCTAACATATGTGTGTGTCTCCACCAGAAACTAATTAAATTTTCTTTCAGGATGAGGCGTCAGCGGTTTCATGTAGCTATAGCTTTTGCAATGACAATTAATAATAGCCAAGAACAGACCTTTGACAGAGTTGGGTTGTATTTACCAGGGCTTGAATTTACTCATGGCCAATTATATGTTGTTGTTTCGAGAGTTACATCTACGAAGGGAAACGTGATCACAAGACGACAAATGTTGTTTACACCGAAGTTTTTGAAAATATTTACCTGCGTTTGCCATACATTCTTTTTTATTAATGTCAATTTTTTTTATTTCTTTTCGTAGTGTCGACTTTTTTGTTTATTTGGTTTGGGACAGTTTCTTTATTTTTTTTTGTCAATGGCATTTAATATTAATATCAATAATCAGAGTTGTTACAAACTTTTAACCATAAGCCGTCTCTCTAACATTACGAGCGAGAGCATCAGTTTTGTGATTGAGAATGCGGGGAATAGTAGATTTAGTGAGAGATGAGAATAAAGAGTTTAACTGTAAAAAATCCTCTTGATAGGGAATAAAAGCCGGCCACTCTTCAGGTCGTTCCAGGATCTGCAACACCGTCTCACAATCTGTCGAAATTTCCACCTCTGTGACTTGAAATGCCAATAGTGATTCCATTGCCCATAGTACAGCTTCGACCTCCGAATGTAAGGCTGAAAGACTCCGATTGACACAACGAGCACCCATGCAGACTCCCTTCACCGAATCTGGAAAACCGAACCATCCTAAACCTGTTTTTAGGTCCGAGTTTTTCCAGGATGCATCTACGTAACATTTGTAACCCGTAAATCCAGAATATGATGTAGAAGGGAATATCCGTGTGGATTTCTGAGAAGAAGTTTGTATCAAAGGACGGGATCGCCAAAGGACAGTTTCTTTATTTAAAACATAAGTTTTTCTTTTTGGTTTCTTTTTAAAGTCTTATTTTACTTTTTTGTGATATACTTGTTTAGGTTTACGCATGCATGTTTCCTGACAAATTTTCTGGTTATCAAAGCACCTTGTACATTTGTGAATAGTTAATAATGCTGCAAGGATACCACGGTATATTGGAGCTTTGTTACGAATTATGTTTTTTATTTTAGGCTATTTCGGTTGTGTTTAATTTAAGGTGTTTCGGTCAGTACCGTTATAGTTTTCTTTAGGATTTATTTGGGAATGAGATGGCTTTATATATAAGTTAAGTTAGATAGTGTTAATTAACGTTTTTTATAACATATATATACTCCAGAGTATAGACGTATTTTTTGCGACATAAATATTATTCTGTTAGGTTCGATTTTATTTTACGTGATAAATTCATTATTAAACCATACTATTAATGTGAGAAATATTATATTTTGGACTTTATCACATGGAAAATATATTTCTCTGGATTATTAGAGTTCTGGGAATTAGTTTTGTTTTGATAAGGTTTGTATATATCCTAGGTTGATAATTTTTAGTTGTATGTTCTTTTTAACCTAATTACTAATACTTGTGCAGTCTTGCATATATATGTGCTATTGAATCAAGTTTTAAGCTGCAATACTTCGGTGCCTCGAGCAAGGTTTCTTTTTTTTTTTTTTGGTTTAGCATTATGAACTATATTATCATCATCCATTTGTTCACTAATGTCGATCCGGATTATGGCAACTACCGCATCACTCTTTATGTTCAGAGAGTTTGTAAAGTCTTTGCTTTACAAAGATTGGTCTCCACAGAAGATGGGTCAAACCCAGATGAAGAACGCTTGATCCAACAGGACTGATCAATGGAACGCACGCAAGGGAAATCTGGATCATGCAGCCTCAAGTATCAGGTCAACCTCAGGACTTCCACGTGCCCTGAACCAAAGCGGAGGATGTGCGTTATGAAGCATCGACCACATGGTCGACCATGCGACCTCGATCCAGATGTACTCGAGAACACTTTGCAAAACACCATTTCTCAACCTTCTCCTTGACTTCAAAGAGCTCAACTTTTGGGTCGTTGGATTCCAAACACACAGGACTGCCCTTCATAAACCAATGATCCAACGCCATGACCTCGACGATGCCTGTCTCACACCAAACGTTCGTGATTTAAATGCTCGACCGGCGACCCCATGGTATCTCCTCGATGTGGAACGCATGGATTTCTCTTCTGGGCAGCATTTTCTCGACCACATGGTCGACCATGAGATCTTGACCTCGACCTCATTTTTATTTTTATCTTTTTCTGACCTGGTTTGTCTCGGATCGATAGAAATCCGTTTTTGACGCTTTTAAAACCCTTAGTTAAGGATAAAATGATCTAAGTTTTAATTTCTCATCCACTTAAGAATATTTTAAGAGAGAGTTTGAGGGAAAGTACTAGAGACCCATTTGGATCATCTTCTTGGATCATTCCTTTGAAGATTATTGAAGAATCTTTTTACCTTATCTCTTATCTATGTGTGAGTAGTCCTTAAGATGTTTTAAGGCTTAGTAGATCTTAGAGTTGGGTAATGTATTTTTGATGCTTAGAATTATAGATTCCTTTATTTTAGGTGTTCTTAATGCTAGATTTAACTCGATCATTTGAAAATAGGTGCTAGGATATTTTCCGTCCGGAAGGTATTTGTGAAATTTTCTGAAAGACTTATTTATTAGCTAAGCTTCCCTAGCCAGTGTAAGATAAAGTTAGGGTGTTTCGTGGATTTATTGAGCATGTTTTTAATGCTCATTTACCTTTGAATTTGCAAATGGAAGTTTAGCTAAATTCTTAAGTTGATAAAGGGGTTAGTGTCATGGACGTGGGCTAATCTTTTTAAGTACCTCATGTCCTAGGTTGTGCTTTGATTGTTCCTTATTGTAATTGATTATCCTTTCCTTTGATCAATTATCTTATCTTATGTCATTCGCTTTTGTCTAATTGTCTTTGCCACGTAATTGTCCTGTTTTTGTTTGATTTTATTTTGTACTTGAGTTTATTTAGTTTATGTTTTGTTTGGTTTGAGTTGGATTGAGTAGTAGTTGTAGTTTGTAATTTTACTCTCTTTGGATTTCTTTAGCTTAAGTGAGAATCCTATACTCTTGTTGCGTTAGTTCAAGGTTCCTTGTGGATTTAAACCTCAAGTGCTTGTAATTACATTTGTTTGCATTTGTTGATTTAATTAAGTGTTAAAAGCAAACATCAACCACCTTATCTAATGATGTTAAATAGATCGAAAGAAATTTAAAAAAATAAAGATAAAGTTGATCAATATTCTCAAGAAACAAAGAAAAAATACATTGTTTAGTCATAACCTTAAGCTTTAAGTAGATTCAAAGAGTTCAAAACTTAGATAATAATAACGTAATAAAGACGTAGGCGAACATATGCCTATTTATGGAAAACATAAAAGTAGAACCTAACAGAAAAAGAAAACATAAGAAGAAACTAAAATAAACTCAAGTCATAACAAACAAAGTCACTAAGTTAACAACCATATCTCATCCACGTTATCACTACATGATAATCATGTAACAAATATCCAAAGCCATAAGAACCTTGTCCTCAAGGTTCAAATGAAGGCTACTTGTGTTGCATACCACACAAGAATTCCCATGTAGCTTCAGATTCCTCAAGATAAGACAATTTGACTAAGACCATTTTAACAACTATGCCTTGTCGTTGAACCATCTTACGGTCGACTATACGTTCCGACATTTTGAGAAGAATATCTGAAACAACTGAAGGTAAGGTGGTTAAATTCAGAATGTTCCTATCAGAAATTTTAATTGTGAGACATGGAACACCAAATGTATTTATGGTGAAGCTGGGATTTCAAGCTTATGAGCCACATTGCCACATTTTCAATGATTTGATAAGGTCCAAAGTACTTTACACTCAGTTTGTGAGTCGAATGCATCACCACTAGTTGTTGTCTATATGGTTGAAGCTTTACATAAACGTAATCACCAATGTAAACTCATGTTCAGTCTAGTGTAGATTAACATTTTGTTTCATTCTATGTTGAGCATGTAAGAGGTGAAACTTCAATATCAAGAACATGTTCTCTCTTTCCTGTAAAGTATTTGCGACAATAGTATCCTTTGACTCCTTGAGAAGATAAAGCAAATATATTGGCGGAGGCTGTCCATACATAGCTTCAAATCGTGTGAGTTAAGTAGAAGTGTGGTAGTTTGTGTTGTACCAAAACTTAGCCTTTGGTAACCGTTTACTCCACAACTGAGAGCAATCACTTGTAATACACTGAAGAGAAGTTTCTAAGCCTCGATTAACCACTTAGGTTTGGCCATCACTTTGAGGGTGATAAGGACTCTAAAATTTTAATACAAGGATTTTTTCAGTCAGTTCCTATCACATTATCAAGTCATTGTAGTATAATAGGTGTCAATCCAATTAGGTGTGCTCACTAGTAATCAGAATGTGATAAAAATCTGTCTGATTCAAGGCAAATAGTTAAGGTGAAATCTAGAAACCTAAATGATATAATTGAACTAGCAATGGTAGGAAAGTAAAGATAAAAGACAGAGCAAAGCAGAATGTAGACTACCAATAAGAAGACAATCCAAACAGAATTTATCAAGAACAATTGCAAATAAAAAGGGTCTTGAGTACTAAGATAATTGATCAGTGTTTAGCTAAGGACTTCCTAAATTCTTTACAAAATCAATCACAATGATCTCTATGTAGTAAGTTCAAAGAAGAAGCATTCATTCTCATGACAAACTTCACAAATTGAACTACTTTAAAAATTGCACACACAAGAAAAGAACTACTTTAGACTTGACTCTCATCGGTGAAATATAGCGCATCAAGCATTAAGATTCAACATATTCTATAAACACTCTAAATAACCAATTTTTTGAATTAGAAATGTATACCTCAGATTTTTTAGTTCAGTTATACATTTCATCAAAAACCTTGTGGGTGTTGAAATGTGTCAACTTAAATTTCAAATGATCAAAATAGAATAGGCATTAAGGACAATAAAATAAAAGAGATCTACACTCTTCTAACCTTTAGCATTCAGAAATCCCTATATTTACATTAACCTAGCTTATTTCCTCAAAAATTTTAATGGAACTACTCACAAATCATCATGAAACTCAAAAACCCAAAAAATGAAATAGATAGCATGATTGGAAAGATCATAAAGAGATGAACAAGATTATACTAAACATTAAATTGCATAAACATCATCATTAACCAAGATCTAGAGATCCAAATGAGATTACAAGAGGGATCGAGTGCTCTCCAATCTGTCCTCATCTACTTCCATGTCAAGTTCCATCCTCAAGTCTAGTTTCATGGGTCTCCTACTTGTCCAAAACGATCCAAAAATGCTTCTCCAAGTACATGATAGCAACTCCAATGCAAAATATATTCAACGTTAATGCAACTGATCCTATGTAAGCAAAGAGAGCTAAAAAGACTATGAAATGATGCAAACTCTAGAAAAATCAATGCAAAATGAATGGTAAATGACTCCTAAGACTAGTTGAAATGCACATATATCAAAGTTCAAAGTAACTCCTGTAATTTGAACAATTCTTGCCAAAACTCACTAAGAAAAACAGTTTCTCTCTCACTCAAAATGGAGTGGAGGCAACCATGTAACTTTTAAACATTATCTATGAAAGTTTAAGCAACCGAAGGATGACTGAGAGGCATGAAGTGAGCTCTATTGCTTAGCTGATCCACAACTACAAAGATGACTGGTTCCCAGAAGAAAGAGGAAGTTTCTTGATAAAATCCATAGACATATCAACCACAAAGCTTCCAGAATGTATAATGGTTATGATAGTCCTGATGAAGTAGTGTGATCATACTTACAGCGTTGGAAAACATCATAACGCTAAATGTAATCTTGTATGTCTTTAGACATTTCCTTTAAGTAAAAAAAGACTTTTAACATGTTGGTGAGTCGCATCTCAAGCAATGTAGCCATTGAAGAAGTAAATCTCGTAAGTTAATATCTTCAGGGACAATAATTTTACTCTTCTGACGCAACACATCTTGTTGCCAAGAGAAGTGTTTCTTAGCGTAAGGATCCTTGTTTAACTCTTTAATGATCTCGTGCAGATCATATGAGGCATAATAAGTCTATAATTGTTGCAGTAAATCACTCTCAGCCACTGTTAAACCATATATAGAATTTTAGAACCTTCACGCCTAGATAGAGCATCAATAGCAATGTTGTCTTTACATGTCTTGTACTTAATGTTATTACTGAATTCTGACATCTTAATTAACTATTTTTTTTGAATTTGAGTGTTTAACCTTTGCTCTAACAAGTACTTGAGACTCTTTTGATCGGCTTTGATCATGAAGTGCACAAGCAGCAAATAGTGTTGCCATTTTTGGAATGCAAAAACAACATCTAGTAACTCTTTTTCCATATATTGAAAAGAGGAGTTGTTTACCCTTAAGTTGCTGACTATTATAAACCAGAGAGTGACCCTTCTGCATCAAAACTGCACCAATTCCTTTTCCGTTTGTATTAGTCTCCACAACAAAGGTCTAAGCGAATAAAGGTAAAGCAAGAATTGGAGCTTCGCATGATATTTTGTTGAGAGTTTGAAATGTGTTTTATGCTTCTTCAATTTAGATAAAAGCATCATTTTTTGTTAACGCAGTTAGTGGGCTAGCAATAGTTCCAAAGTTCTTCACAAATCTCTGATAGTAACCCACAAGACCCAAAAATCCTCGTAGTTCCTTGAGGTTGTTTTCCATAGTTGTAGCGCTTTGATCTTCTCTGTATTAGTAGATATGCTTGAGCATTCAATATAATGTCCCAAGTATTCAACCTTCTATACTGCAAAGTTGCACTTGCTACTCTTTACATTTAACTTGTGAGACCTCATCAATTCAAAAACCTTCTTTTAAGTGTTGAACATGGCCAAATCAGCACTATAGATTAAAATATCATCAAAAAATATGAGATAAACCTTCTTACAAAAGGTTTGGAGTATTCATCAGATTTTGAAGTATATCAGGGACATTTGTTAAGCCAAAAGGCATAAAAAGATACTCATAGTGACAGTTATGAGTCTTAAAGGCTGTTTTATAAACATCATTTGGATCCAGCCTCACTTGGTGATAACCAGTTCGTAAATTGATCTTAGAGAAACACTCAGATCCTCCCATCTCATCCATAAGATCCTCAATTAACGGAATGGGAGAACGATTCTTAATCGTCAAATTGTTCAAGCTCCTATAGTCTACACATACTTGCCAACTGATAAAACATAACGAAACACTTCAAACATCTCAGAAAAACTCTTGTCTATATGCTCTCTCATACAAGCACCTTATTCAACCACCAATTTCTCTAGAGCTTCAATATATGACTTCGTAGTTACCTCTGTGTCAGTTGATTTAGTATCTTTTCCAATAGTTTTTCATCCTGTTTCAAGCATTTCTTGATATGAGGAAAGACATCGCTCTGATACTTTTGATGAAGTAAAATAGATCAAAAACAAAATAATAAGAAGAAACTTTATTAAAGATAAATTTTATCAATTTTCTCAAGAAAAAAAGAAACAAGATCTTGTTTAGCCACAACTGTAAGCCTTAAGCAGATTCAAAGAGATTTCAAAAGTTAGATGATACTAACGTAGGAAATAAGTAGGCGAATATATGCCTATTTATAAGAAAATGTAAAAGTAAAATCTAATAAAAAAAAGAAACATAATAAGAAAATAAGATAAACTCATATCCTAACAAATAGATTCAGTAACTTAACAACCGCATCTTGTCCAAGTGATCACAACTCGATATTCCAGTAACATCTTCTCCTTTTTCAGACTTTTGTTTGCTATGTTTATTTGTTTTGTGATGGTGGCTAGAGAGAAGTTCAGATATAGGAGATGAAGTGGTGGATGGTGCTCGACGTTGTCATTTAGAAGATGTCTTGGTTGGCGTCATGGCAGTTTAAAAAAAGATTGGTGAGGGTTATGGCTGGTTTTATCCAGATTTTTTGAAGGTGATGTCTTTGCTCCCAGATGATTGGATTACTTGTCTTGGCGCTTGTCATTCTTTGCAAATCGTTAGGTGAAGTTGGGTCTTCTCTTGTGGTTGATGCCTCGCCGATTGTCAAAGAAGAGTTTTCGGATCTGAGGTTATTTCCATCCCATCACCGTCGTTCGGTTCCTTATCTCTACCGGTTTAGTTTGTTTTCAATTTGGTTTTTTCTAGATTTTGATTTTCTAGTTTAGATTTTCAAGCTTAGTCTAGAATTGAATCTAGTATCATCTAACAATAATGGTCAGTTTCTCTCCTGAGAGCAAGAAATTATATTTCTAGTTTTGTTGGTTTTCTGTTTGGCATCTCTAGTGGGATGACCATCTCTTCTGGCATCGATAATTTAATGACTATGGCTGGTTACCTTATCATCGTTCCTTTGTTGTGAGTATTTGGCTAGTTTATCTTTGTTTTTTTTGTTCGAGTGCGGTTTTGTCGAGTAGATAACTTTGTTGGATTTGCCACTTCATATTTGGCTCAAATTCAAAACGCGTTATAGTTTTGGATGTGCATATGATTTATGATTATAGCTTCCTTCCGTAACCTCATGTTAACTGACTTTTCATTGTTGTTTCCTAATATTTAAAATTTCAATAAGTTAGACAATCGGTCGTGAATTTTTTAATTTAATCGATCTTTTTTTACTCGAGTTTACCAAAAATTTCTAATAACCGGTTGAGATGGATTGACTGATGGTTGTCTTTTTAACTTTTTTAGTCATTACTGATAAACATAAAGTTTTGTTGTTATTATAGATTTTCTGGGAACGATCAATTCATCGGTAGTAAGTTCTTATGCGGCAAATATTGGAAGAATAACACATGTCCACTTACTCATTTTTGTCGATAGACACATCCCGAAAGAATTTTTTTTGTGTGCAGTTTAATTTTATTTTTTTAGCATTATATGTTAAAATTTTGTGTAATTTTTTGTTGTAATAGACTTTTTTACTTGTAAAATTTAATGTTTAAAATTGACAAAAAAAAGGAAATAAAATGTGGCAATATTAGTATTAAAAACGCTAAAACCAACGAAGCTGGATTTGGTCAAGTCATCAATTGTGAACTATTGACTAAAAAACTCAATTATATGATATGATTTTCCCCAACTTGAAGTACAACTTGAACTAGCTTCGAAAGTTCAAATCATTCACCCTCTAGATTATAAAAGGAAACTTAAAAATATTTTAGTTAGTATTGTATGAATCTAGCATGAATTTCCGTTTTGTATCAAAATGTTTTGGCATATACTAATAAGATATAAAGCCTACCAGAAATTAATCGTTACACATTTCATTCTCAGAGTCAGAATAAATGATTAACTAAACGCGTTGTCTCTTTTTTCAAGCCAACAAATATTCTCTCTGAAAAAAAAAAAAAAAAAAATCAACTATGAAATGCAGCAGTTTGCTCTTGATCTCTTCTCCATCAGTTTACTTTATGGACGAGGTCCTCGTATAGATTGACTTTGTTTATAAGCGGAAGAAGAAGAGAACACTAAATTTTGTACAGATCAAAGTCCTAGATCTTTGCTTCTCCTGGCTAGGTAATTGATTACAGTCTTCAATGGCTTTTTTCTGTTTCTAGGATTTCGAGTTCGCAATTCTTGGAAGGTATGAATGCTTCTGGTTTATTATTTTTGTACTTTTTTCTGTCTTGTTTCGAGATTGTGATGAAGCCCACTTTACTTCGATCTCGATCAGCTGAGAGGACAATCGAAAGTTTCTAAATTTATTCGACTTCAGTAGTATTAGAGAACTATTTGTGATTTTGGACTATGATTGCGTATTAACTCTGGGGATTCGCACAGAAAAAGAAAAAAAAATGGGATATTTGATTTACCATGGATCTCTATCTAGTTTTGTTATATCACAGAAACGAGCACTTAGTATTTGAAGAAAAAGAAAAATGAATCTTTACTGCTCGTTCCCACATTTGGAAGTTGGTCAAACGATTAGTTTCTGAGAATCCATGAGAAGCTTTGTATCACTGATTAAGTTGATATTAATCTAGTGATAGGTCATATTCTTGTGCGAGAGGTATTTGTGATGTGCGGAATTGCTCTGCCGTATTATTCACCTGAGTAGCAACCTCTTGTGTTTCACCGAGGTTTGTAACCTTGTTTGCCTAGTTTATCAAGCCTGGGTTGTAGATGATTATCATGCTAAAGTTTGATATCATAATTGAATTTCTAGTTATAATGGTTATGCTTCATGATGCAAAACCTTAATTGTATCAGGGAAAAAAATTTGGAAACAAAAGATTCCATATTTACTTCAATCCTCTTATGCTTTGCAGTATGATATCAATATGGTGAATAGAAGTGATTTAGTAGTGATTGGTATTTCGGTCGGACTTGCACTTGGTCTCGTGCTCGCTCTGCTTTTGTTCTTCGCCATAAGATGGTTCAATGACCGCTCTCACCTAAGGCGATGCGCTAATGAACAGAATACGCTGCCTCTACCGGTACACACTGCTAAAAGAGGCATAGTAAGCCCTGATGATAGCGTGAACACAGAATCGATACAGCCACCTGAGAATGCAGCACCAACTCAACATCAGCCTTGGTGGAATAACCATAACAAAGATCTTACTGTATCTGCATCCGGCATACCTAGATATCACTACAAGTGAGTATTCCATCCAAAGCTTGACTTTGCATGAATCTATTATCTGGGTTCTGGTAGCTTATGGTCTGAAGGTTCTTTAGGGATATTCAGAAAGCAACACAAAATTTCACAACCATTGTAGGACAAGGATCTTTTGGTCCTGTATACAAAGCGATTATGCCCAGTGGAGGATTAGCTGCTGCGAAAGTTCATGCCTCTAATTCAAGTCAAGGAGACAGAGAGTTTCAAACCGAGGTAAGCGTACAGATCCACTCATTTCCTAGGCCCATGCATAATGGAGATAACAGAGCAGTGTTGGGTTTTGTTATTTGCAGGTATCTTTACTTGGGAGACTGCATCACCGAAATCTTGTGAACTTGGTAGGATACTGCGTTGATAAAAGTCACCGAATGTTGATCTATGAGTTCATGAGTAATGGAAGCTTGGAGAATCTTTTGCATGGTGGTGAGTCATCTTTTGTTTTCTGTTACTGGTCTTAGTTGCAGCAGAAGATTGATTACTGTAGTGTTTCACAACACTTTTTAAATTCGCTTTTCAGGTGAAGAAACTCAAGTCTTGACTTGGGAAGAGCGGCTTCAAATCGCTCTTGACATCTCCCATGGCATTGAATACCTTCACGAAGGAGCCGTACCACCAGTTATCCACCGTGATCTTAAGTCAGCAAACATATTATTAGATCACTTCATGAGAGCTAAGGTAAGAAAGCAAACATTAAACACAGTTTTTCAAAAACTGTTTGGATAAATCCCTTAAGAGATGGTGTTTTCTTCTTCTTTTTTTGGTAGGTTGCAGATTTTGGGTTGTCAAAAGAGATGGTTTTTGATAGAATGACTTCCGGATTGAAGGGCACTCATGGATACATGGATCCAACTTACATTTCTACTAACAAATACACGATGAAGAGTGACATTTACAGTTTTGGTGTTATCATTCTTGAGCTTATTACTGCAATCCATCCCCAACAGAATCTGATGGAATACATCAACTTGGTAAGCTAAAAACATGCTTAATTACCAAAGTTCGAACTAAATTTTTAGGTTCCAACTTATTGATAATGTTTTTGTGATGATCAGGCTTCAATGAGTCCAGATGGTATCGATGAAATACTAGATCAGAAACTAGTAGGCAATGCAAACGTTGAAGAAGTGAGGTTACTGGCAAAGATTGCAAACAGGTGTGTGCATAAGAAACCAAGGAAAAGACCATCCATTGGAGAAGTGACACAGTTCATACTAAAAATCAAACAAGGTCGGTCTCGAGGAAGAAGACAGGACACAATGTCTTCATCATTTAGTGTTGCTGATGGGGAAGATCTGTCAAGAGTTATTAGCAGGATTAAGGATCAGCATGTTGAGTTAGGGTTATTGGCTGGTGTTAAAGAAGAGGATCAGCAAGAGAGAAACAACAATACAGTAACATTGTAACTCTTTACTCTTTTCTTTATAGGAAGAATTTTTGTTTGTACATATTACCACATGAGTCTCAAAATCAAGATTTCTATCTCTTTCTGCAGAAAGAAAATGCGTTTTTGCTTACTCACAAATAAATTTTAAATAAATAAACTGAGATTATGTTTCTAGGAAAAAAGATTTGGGTATAATACCTAGTCCCAAGTAATAAGTATCATCAACATCATCATAGCACCATGAGGGTCGTGTTATGACTGATATATGATGATATAACTTCTTCTTTTGGGCAATTAGATCTTGATTTATAATTAAATCCCCTAAATCTCTAAATTCTATAATATCAGGCTACATTTATGATTTAACCAATTTTGTTATATATATTTATAGACACAATTTTTAACAATATACGTATATTATTGAGTCAGAGTAATGACATGGCTGAGTAACTCCACTAACACAACCACTAGGGTTATGTTTTGGTAATGTGTATATTCAAATCCCCTACCATAACCACTAGGAGCCCAGAAAAAAAAACCAAAATCACAGTAATACACAAATCAATGAGGACTTTGTTTTGTTTTTGTCAAGTAAATGAAGAGGTTTTTAGACATCCAAACCCAAGTTAAAGGACATCCACAATATTGTGTGTGTATATATAAAAAAAGATAATTCAAATCTGTAAAAATAATGTTATATACACACAAAAACACACTTGTATAATATTTTTGTTTTTTAAAACGGAAATAATAAATATATAAAAAATACAATAAAGGAGATGATCGTAAGAATATATAGATATAGGGGAAAAAGAAAGTACATTCTTTTTTCTTTTTTTTTGAGAAAGTACATTCTTGTAGTAAGTAATGATCACTCAGTCATTAATACTAATATTATAACTCTATTAAATGTTTCTCGGATCACTTATATAATTATTACAATACTTATTTATTTTTCTTGGATCACTCGAACATACTTGAAAACTTGTATATATATTCAGCTCTTGAAAATAGTGTCCACATATATATTCCGTTTTTATTTTAGAACTTTATAATGTTTCAAATAATTTAAAAATTTACATAATGGGTTAGTGAGTCATTGCTAAATTCCATTTGTTTGTAGAATGATGGGCAAAAGTTGAAAGTGTTTTGGTTGGCTTTGAACTTTTGAACCCAAAGTAGTATTTAACACATTAAGTAGGTGAAAAATTTGGATTATATTGGTAATATTGTTTGAGACCACTATTTTGAAAACAAAATAAACCGTTCAAATAAATGTCATTTGAAAATGATAGTTGGCAAAAGAGGTTTTCAGACGAAGGTCATTTAAAAATTAATGTTGACTGTTAATACTATATTAGTTAAATTGTGTAATTAGATAAAAATTAGTACGTATAAATTTGATTTAAATAATTATTCTAAAAATTATGAAATAGTATATAAGTAAAAGAAATAATATAAAGATAAATATATAGATTACAACTATAATTTTTAAACAATATTTGCATACTAACAAATTACTATTTTTTTAAATATAAACAAATAATTCTTGTTCTTGAACCATAATATAAGTCATATATTATTTTTTAAACCATAATTATATGTAAAAAAAATTATACGATCGTTTATATTTACAAACTACGCTCGTATTCTAAACGACTGCAAAATAACTCTGTTTGCAAATGACCTTTTCAAACAATCATAAATAAGCCCAAACGATCTTTTTTGAAAAAAATTGTTTACAAACGCTCATTTCAAACTAAATACAGATTGCGCATATCCGGTTTGATTGGTTACTTTTAAACGGTCATTTGCTAACAATATGTTTATTTTGCTACCAATCAATACTTCATTTCAAACAAGCGTTTGCAAACGATCTTTTCAAAAAGGATCATTTGGACTTATTTTTGGGGTTTGATTGGTTACAATAAAAATGTTGTTTGCAAACGACTTGCTTATTTTGTTACCAATCAGTACTTCGTTTAAAATAACCTTTGCCAAATGATATTTTCAAACGGTCATTTGAAAATATCGTTTGGACTTACTTAGCTTGTTTGAAAGGTCGTTTGCAAACGGAGCTATTTACGATCGTTTGGGAAACAACCATCGTTTGTAAAAACAAATGATCATATATTTTTATATTTTTGCATAGTTATGATTTAAGAAAGAGTATATGATTCACATTACGATTCAAAAAAAAAATTCTTTCGTTTACATTTAGAAAATCGTCATTTACTAATATAAAAATATTATTTTAAATATAGTAATTGTAAATTTGTAATTTGTTTATATATCAAAAATTTTAACGTATATACTATTGCTTAGTTTTTAGGATGATTATTTTAAATCAATTTTCACAAACTAACTTTTTATCTCCAATATTATTCCAGTGCTACAATGTTACCAATCAACATTAATATTCAAACGACCTTCGTTTGAAAATCTCTTTTGCCAACCGCTATCAAAGCTAAGTGTTAAATTGGCTTGCTATTCTTATTTTTCTGGTAGAATATCTCCAATACTTATCACTATACCCCTGACCTAGACCAAGCTTGCCCTCAAACTTGAAGGAAGAAAATTGTTTAGCTAACTCGTGAAACAAAACCCAAGAAGTTTCATATGGTGGGAGGCCAGTCCATTACACCAAAGCTTGCAGATGCCCATCACTTATATAACAAGAATCTAGGATGTCTCCTGGTGTGATGCTCGCATCATCCATAAACTCAATCAGATCCGGAAGTGGGGAAGTTGCTATCGGATCGCCTTTCACATGTTTCAACTGTGAAACATGGAAAACAGGGTGAATCTTAGAAGTTACTGGTAGCTTAAGCCGATAAACCATTTTCCCAATGCGTTCCAAAACCTCATAAGGCCAGTAATATCTTGCTGCCAGCTTTGGACAGAACCTGCGAATAACTGATGACTAACGATATGGTTGTAGTTTGAGGTGAACGAGAGTTCCCACATCAAATTATAAGTCTGTGTGAGATGCATCCGCATAATATTTCATTCTATCTTGTGCCCTGGACAGATTAAACTTAAGCATAGCCAACATATTATCACGCTCAATCAAAGATTTTTCAAGTTCAAAATTATTAGTGGATCCCTCTTCAAAGCGAATTAAATCCGGTGGAGGACGACCATAAATAATCTGAAAAGAAGTGGTCTTGATAGCAGTGTGGAAAGCCGTATTATATGAATATTCTACCCAAGATAGATATTGTTACCATTGCTTCGGACTCTATGAATATGAAACAGCAGAGCTACTGCTCAAGATAGCGGTTCAAAACCTCAATTTGTCCATCTATCTGAGGGTGATAGATTGTACTATGTTTCAAATGAGTTTCTCCAAGGTTGAAACAGTCCAACCAGAACTTACTCATAAAGATCTTATCTCTATCAGAGACAATCAATTAAGGGAATCCATGCAACTTAACAATTTTAGAAATGAAGACATTAGCGACATCTAGGGCTGTGTAAGGATGTTTCAATGCTAAAAATATCTATATTTACTAAGACTATCAACAACAACTAGGATAGAGTTGAAACCATCTGATTTAGGAAGGCCCTCGACGAAATCCATAGAAATATCATCCCACACAGCAGTAGGAATTGGAAGAGGTTGAAGCAAGCCAGCAGGAAAAAGTGACAAATATTTGTTGATTTGATAGGTTTGAAAGTCAGCCACATATTTTTCAATATCTTTGCACATATTAGGCCAAAACATGTTGAATTGATTTGCTTATATGTCTTGAAAACCCATGCATGACCTCTGGTTTTGCTATCATGTCCTTCGTGCAACAGCAACGAAATTTGCTTAGACGAACGAGGAATCATTAACTTGTCCAATATGTACAATCTATCATGCACCATAGTGTAGACCTATCAGTATCCAAACCACCTTTTATCCATTGAATTATGTCCTGAATATCCTTATCAACAGCGATTTCCTAAAGGATGTCTTCAGACTGCAAAGATGTAGGAAAATTTAACGAGAAAAGCCAAGGATGGAAATACACATCTAATGAAGCATAAGCCATACATGACATGCATCAACGGCCTTATTATCCCGGCCATGCTTGAATTTAATGTTGAAATCATAAATCAACAGCTTCACCAAGCACTTTTGGTAGTCCATGGATACCTCACGTTGTTTAAGAAGGTACTTCAAACTCTTTTGATTAGTCCAAACCTCAAATTTTCTTCCGAGCAAGTAATGACGCCGTTTTTGGATACCATCATAAAAGCCATAAGCTTACGTTCATAGATAGGTTTCAATTGTTCCAAAGGTGTGAGTCAATGACTAAAGAAGGCGATGGGTTTCTTATTTTGTGAAAGCACATCACCTAAACCAAACCCAGAAGTATCTGATTCCACTACAAGATTCGAAGAAAAATCTGGAAGTGCAAAGATTAGAGCTGCTGTCACGCAGATTTGAGGTCATCAAAGGCTTTCTGAGCAGAGGGAGACCACTGAAACTGATCTTTTTTTAAACAAGGATGTGAGAGGCCGATGAAGGTACCATACCCCTTTATGAATTCGCGATAGAAACCCGTAAGGCCAAGGAATCTATGTAAATCCTTAATAGTTTTTGGTGTTGGCCACCTCTTCAAAACTTTAGTCTTAGCAGAGTCGGTAGACACACCCGAAGTAGACAAAATGTGGCCAAGATATTCTACTTGTTTTTGACCAAACAAACACTTCTTTTCATTAGCAAAAAGTTTGTATTTCACAAAAATCTGCAAAACCAACTCAAGGTGCTGTAAATGCTCTTTTAAACTCTTGCTAAAAACTAATATGTCATCAAAGAAAATCAGAACAAAGCGACGTAAATAAGACTGGAAGAGATGATTCATAAGCAAGTGAAAGGTAATGGGAGCATTCATTAAATCAAAAGGCATTACTAAGAATTCATAATGACTATCATGAGTACGAAAAGTAGTCTTTTCAATGTTAAATTCAGACATACGAATCTAATGATAACCAGATCTTAAATCTAATTTCGAAAAAAATACAAGCACCAAAGAGTTCATTAATCAGCTGATTTATAATAGGGATTGGAAACTTATCGAGTATTATTGCTTTGTTGAGAGCTCGATAGTCAGAAAAAAACCTGCTATGTCTTATCTTTCTTGCTGACCAAGAGGACTCGACTAGAAAACGGGCTTTTGCTTAGCTAAATTATACCCAATGTAGCATTTGAGCAACTAATTTCGCCATTACTTCCTTTTGAGCATGCAGGTAGCAGTATGATCGAACACTTATAAGAGCAGTACCAGGCAGTAGATGAATCGAGTGTTTCAATCCACGAACGGGAGGAAGGCTAGTAGTTTCCTGAAACACACACCAAAAATAATCTAGAAGCAACAGAATACCTACTTGGACACACGATTTGAGATCTGTTGCAAGCACTGAATGGAGCTGTATTGGATAGCCTTTAGAAGATAGTGTGGTAGAGGGTCGTAGTGATTTCAAAGAGACAACACATTCCATCATGGCCTTATCTCTGTGGAATAAGATCCACTTGTCATCTTATAAGAAGGAAATTTTGTGTTCTTCCCAGTTCACGTCGCAGGTTCCTAAGAAAAAGAGCCACTGAATTCCCATGATAACATCAACCCCGCCAAGCTCCAGACAGATAAGGTCAGTGCGAATTGAAGCCTCCTGCATCACCAAAGGAGCATCAAAACAAATATCAGCCATTGTTGCCATCATACTTGTACCAAGACGAATATGGCAAGACAAAATGGAAGTTAATGGAAGTTTCGTTCTAGGTACAATATGAGACAAGATGAAATTATGCGAAGCACCGCTATCGATCATCACCAAAACGTGAAACTTGTCGATGAAACCCATTAATTTGGTAGAGGAAAAAGAAACAAGGCCAAGAATGAATTGAAAGATAAAACAAATAAATCTGATGCAGTTGACCTTGAGGTGCAGTCAAAGATAAGGTGTCTTCAATAACTGAATCCAGCAACTCTACATGTTGGCCATCAATGATAGTGAAGACTTGTAAGTGTTTCATTGGACAAGCATGTGTTGGACTCCAATGTCCTGCGTATTTAAAACAACTCCCCTTTCGCTTCCTATCAGCATACTCAGCATCAGATAAGTGAAGGCGACCAATAGGACCAGAGGAAGAAACTCTACAGGACATACCGTTGGAGGAAGGAGTGGAAGAGACCGGGCGGGAACACCAATGTGGTTGTGTTTTTACAGTGCAAGTTGGTGGTGTGGAACTTGTACGTTAGGAAGATCAACTGCAGAAGCTGGAACCTTGCACACTGCTTTAGGTTCAAGCCGAATGGCAGCCTGTATAGTGGAGCGAGAGTCAACTGGACTCAAAGCCAATACCATATCTGAATCTCAGGCTTTGAGCCGTTAATGAAGATATTCTTCAATGATTCATCAGGTAAGAACGGAAGTTGAGCAGTCAAATCTTTGAACTTGTGAATAAACTAGGCAACAAACATAAGTGCATAAAGACGCACACTAGGTTGACCCTGACCATCCACACCAAAAATGCCAATCAACTCTTGTTTCAAATCCTGCCAAGACACAAAATAAGAACGAGATAATTGATAATTGAGCCAAGAAAGAGCATCTGCAAACTTATAGATACCAAATACAACTTTTCCTCCTCGGAATAATTGCTAAGAAGCTAAACACGTTCCACAAAATAAATCCAAGAAAAGACATTAGTGCCATCTAATATGGGCATTTCGACTTTATTAAGTAGCTTTTCACGAAGACCATTTGTTTGCTGAAGAATTTGGTTAGACTAAAACTGTTGATTATGCATTCCAGCTTGGACAAATTGAGGGTTTTGTGGAAGAGAAAAATGAGAATTAGGTGCAGTATTAGGAAAAATATAAGGGTTAAAGAAAGTAGTAGGACAAAGATAAGGATATTGGGGTTGTCGAAGAAATGAATCTTGCAGTAATTGTTGAAGGGATTGATTGAAGCAAGATGGGTTCGATGGAAAAAGTGTGGACTGTGGGCTTGTGTTTGGAAGAGATTAAAATTGTTGAAATTGAAACTCTTGTAATGAGGAAGTTGACAACAAACTGCTTTTTGGAATGATGTTTTTGACTGGACGTTCGAATTGGAGTTCTGTAGCAGGACAATAGGACACGGAACAACTCGCAATTGAGGGGGTAAGATCAGCGGAGTAGACGCTGTTGACTTTTGCGGAGTGACGAAATCAGGTGGTTCATCATGGCCAGACGTAAACGTTTGAAGAGAGAAAGTCGATAAATGTTGGGATTCGAATATGAAACTGTATCTCCCGTATCATGATTCTTGCCGCGAGTGTCAAAATTCTGGGCATGAAGAATTTTTCCAAGTGTTTGGAACTGATTCTACATCGAAGTATTCAGAGATTGAATACTCAACTCCAAGCTAGCAAGACGATTATCGTGAAGGAGGAGAGATTTTGTCGTAGTCGCCATGTTATGCGCCATCTTGTTCGAAATATCACAAACAAAATCCTCAAGATTCTTGTGTTGATATAGGAAATCAATACCGAATCTATATTGCTGAGCTGGAAGAAAAATAAGTTAGTCGGAATATGATAGTATCTCTTACGATTCTGTTTTTCCTTTTTCTTTAATACTCTGCTCTCTATTTAAGGCACTTGTTAGTCCCCTTCCTCTTTACGCCTTTTTGATTAAACCTAAGTTGTTACTGCTATTCTTCATTGGAGGCAAATTACGAACCCGTGTTCCTTGTGAACAACGATTCTTTTATCCAATAAAGTTGGCTTCTTCTTAAATCTTAGTTTGTGTTTTTCTATATCAAAGGTATCAGAGCCAGCACTTTCCTTGGAATAAAATCATAGTTGTTACACGAAACATGGGTAAAGAGATTGAAGAACCAGAGATTTCTATTGGCCAAAGACTTGCTACGTTAGAGAAGATGATGCTTGGCCAGGGTGAGAAATTAGAAGCTCAAGCTGAGCATTTGGCCTCTCAGGACGATGGGATTCGTGATACTATCACTAAAAGCTTTGCAGAAGTAATAGATTTTGTTAAACATTCGCTACCAGCACTGCCTGCACCACTGGCGTCCTCTTCTGCTAATGTCGAGCTCGAGCAGACTTCACAGCGTGATTCCCTACCGCTGAGTTCTGCACTTAAGGTACTCATAGCTCCACCAAACAATACGTTGATGCCATTGTTGATAGGACCTTATGAAGGAGTCACTCGTTTGGGACGAGTGGAATTTCCACGTTTTAATGGAGATGATACAAGGGATTGGGTGTTTAGGGTTAAAGATTTTTTTGAGGTAGATCAAACCCCTGCAAATTTAAAGGTTAGACTCGCTTCTATTCATTTTTATGATGAGGCTGCTACTTGGCATCGCTCATTCATTCAGTCTAATATAGGCTATGGTGTGTTGAGTAATTGGGATGCCTACAAGATCATCTTAATTGAGAGATTTGAGGATGTGATTGATGATCCTATTGTTGAGTTAAAAAATCTTCAAGAAACTAATGGAATTGTTGACTATCACAACAAGTTCGATGTCATTAAGCTGAAGGTTAACTGTCCTAAGCAGTATTTGGTGAGTATTTATTTAGCTGGTCTTCAGAATGACACTCAAATGCATGTGAAGATGTTCCAACCTCAAACAGTGAGGCAGTGTCTGTTATTGGGTCGTTTGTACAAAAATGCTAACTCAACTGCACAAGCTTCTTCTTCTCAATCTCATTCTGGTCCAAGCAAAGAACTCGTCATATCCAAGAAGGATAAGGAAGCTATGAAAGAAAATTTGTTTGTAGATGATTATAAAGGAAAAGAAAAGAGTTCAAAACATAGACCAACTCGTTCAGCTGAGTTCATGAGTGAACAAAGATCCAAGGGATTGTGTTACTTTTGTGATGAAAAGTATACACCGGACCACTACCTAGTCCATAAGAAGGTGCAACTATTCAACGTGGAGATGGACAACGATGATTCAGACAAAGATACGGAAGAGAAGATGGTTTTTGAACCTAAAATTTCAGCTAGTGCTATCACAGGTGAAACAGATTATACGACTACGGGGGTTGATGGAGTAGTCGAACAAGCTAAAGTTTCTGTTTATGCAGTAACTAGAGTCATAGACTATCGTACAATGAAGGTCAAGGGTCTTTATGGCAAGCGTGTGCTGTCTATTTTCATTGACTCTGGATCAATTCATAACTTTATTGATCCAAAGGTTGCTGCTATGTTAAAGTGTAACATTCTTCCTCTGAGTAATGCAAAAGCTACAATTGCTGATGGGAGTCATTCATCAATTCAAGGAAAGATAAATAACTTCAAATGGGGTTATCGACATCATACTTTTACAAATAATTTTATGCTGATTTCTTTAGAAGGTTGTGATGTGGTCATGGGAATCCAATTGCGTTGCACTTTAGGAGAGATTGGGTGGAATTTTAATACCTTACATATGTGATTTGAATTGGATGGGCGTCGTGTCGTGCTTAATGGTTTGAGACAAGAATCAGTAAGACAACTTAAAATTACAGAAATACTCTAAAAAACAAGAAGATCACGATCAGTTAGCACTAATTTGTGCTCAAGAATTTCAGCTAAATGCAGCATGATGTCATTCTCGGCTGAAGCTTGTGATTTTAAATCAAATGAGGAGCCAGAAGTGACTCTACAGCCCTTCCTCCATCAGGTGGTGCTCATGACCATCAAAATCCATCCTTGAACCTTGAGGGCAAGGTTCTTTCAGCCAGGGGGATTTGATATAGAAAATCAATATCGAATCTATATTGCTGAGCTGGAAGAAGAATAAGCTAGTTGAAATATGATAATATCTCTTACGATTCTGTTTTTCCTTTTTCTTCAATACTCTGCTTTCTATTTAAGGCACTTGTCAGCCTCCTTCTTTTTTACGCCTTTTTGATTAAACCTAAGTTGTTACTTCTATTCCTCATTGGAGGCAAATTACGAACCCTTATTCCTTGTGAACAACGATTCTTTTATCCAATAAAGTTGGCTTCTTCTTCTTAAATCTTAGTTTGTATTTTTCTATATCATGTATAGATCTTTGATTTTGGTGTTAATGTTCAAAATCAACGATTCAAAACCAGAGATCCGTTAACCCTGTGTCATCGTCGTCACACGTGTGATTGCTCACCACACTAATTTGTTGAGAACCGACTTGGCTAAACGGTGGTTGTCGTCGATGGTAAAAGCAGGCGGCACTGGTTTACGCGTTGAATAAATGAAGAGATATAAAGTGCACAGGGAGTTTAGCAGAGCTTGGCTCTCTGTTTGACACATACTCAGACTCTAAGACCATCTCCATCCGTAAAAACCTCAAAAATGGTTCTTATTCAATAGAATAATAGTACTTTTGTATACAATTTAATTTTCATTTAAATTCAAACTTTTAAAGGTCAAGTATCCAATATAAAATAGACATATGACAAAATAGATAAGAACTTGTATCTCTAAGTCCTTAAACTAGAACGGCTTCTTGTATAATTTACAACTTTTTCTATTTTTTTATTTTAGTAATCCTAAGAACCTTAGCTAACATACTCTGTTGGAGATGCTTTAAGATTCCTAAATTTCTGGCCAAATTGTACAACAACTACCGACTCCGTTTATAAACTAATAATTCTAAGAGAAAACATTAAAACTCTAAAGACGAACACGTAAAATGACAAAGTACCTCAAAACTCACGAAGCAGATCAAAGCTGAGTGTTAAACTGGCTTGTTCTTCTTATTATTCCTGTAGAATGTTCTGCAAGGCTTATCAGATTCCACTTATGTGTTTGGAATAAAAAGGTGAAATTAGTAATCTTCAGTCTTTTCCATCCGAATTAAAAGTCAGGTAGTTATATATTACTCCACGATTAAAACGTACAATCTAAAAATGTAAATGGTATTAGTGATTTGATTCATCTGATTTTTTCATTCACAAAAACAAATGTTGTTCTTCATATAGACAACATTTGCTAGCTATATAAAATATTTAAACTTGGATGGATTTTAACGAGAGAGAATGGAATATATATATATTTATTTATGGTTTGATTTTTTTTTGTCAACGGCATTTAACATTAATATCAATAGAACATAGAGTTAGTACAAACGATTAACCATGAGCTGTCTTTCTAGCATTACGGGCAAGAGCATCAGCTTTATGATTAAGAATGCGGGGAATAGTAGAGAGATTGAGAGATGAAAATAAAGAGCTTAACCGTAAAAAAATCCTCCTGGTAAGGAAGAAAAGCCTGCCACTCCTCAGGCCGTTCCAGAATCTGCAACACCGTCTCACAATCCGTCGAGATTTCCACTTCTAAAACTTGAAGTGCCTGAAGAGATTTCATCGCCCATAGGACAGCTTCAATCTCCGAATGAAGAGCCGAAAGACTCCGGTTGACACAACAAGCACCCATACAGACTCCCTCCACCGAATCTGGAAAACCGAACCAGCCAAAACCTGTTTTTAGGTCCGAGTTTTTCCAAGAAGCGTCCACGAAACATTTGAAGCCCGTAAATCCGGAATATGATGTGGAAGGAAAAATCCGAGTAGATTTCTGAGAAGAAGTACAAACCAAAGGACGAGTCCTCCATTCCTTTAGTTCCGACCGAGATTTGGACCATTCCTTGTAGTCCGCCTCCGATTTAGTTATAATATTTTGAGGATCTGAATCGCCATTGTAAAAAAAAATGGTCATTCCTTGCTTTCCATATATTCCAAATAATCCAAGGGAAATATTTAAATTCTTCTTTTCCCCAAGTCTCCAAAACAAATAATCAAAGTTATACCATATCGATTCTCCTGGAAATACATTTATCGCAGAAGGAATGCAAGATAATGCCCATGTTTGAATAGCTGGAGGACATTCAAAAAGAATGTGATTAATAGTTTCACTATTTGCTCCACATCTAGAACATCTCACATCACAGTTAAGTCCACGTTGACTTAAGTTTTGTGAGACAGCAGTGCAGCCCGAAAGGGCTTGCCAAAGGAAATGGTGAATCATGTTTGGACAGTTAAGTCTCCAAATTTTATTATATAAAGCCTTGAAATTTAGTCCAAATTGGCTAATCGGAAGTAAAGAGTATGATTCTTCTGTGTGATAGCCTAATCTGACAGAATATCTTCCTATCTTGGTGAAATGTCATCCCCAGTAATCTGGATGCACTCTCCTAGGAATAGGGATCCCCAAAATCAATTGCGCATCAATCGGATCAAAATATTGATGAACTAAGATTTCCTTCCACGAACCATTATTATGGTCACTAAAACTATCCACTGTAAGTTCAGGGAACCAAGTACAAGCTGTGTTAGTTGCAGGTCGGGGAAATGTATCCGGGATCCAGGGGTCTCTCCAAACCTTAATCGATTTGCCATCTCCTATTTTCCTAATAATACCTTTGGAAACTAGTGATCTCGCCGAAGAAATGCTTCGCCAGCCATAAGAAAGACTAGCAGTCATCTTCGCGTCAAGAGGACATTGGTCCTTATAATATCTCACTTTCATAACTCTAGCAAATAAGGAATCTGGGTAATCCAAAAGGCCTCATAGTTGTTTGGCTAACAGTGCGGAATCAAATTCCTCCAATGCACGAAAACCCAGTCCTCTCTCAGACTTTGGTCTACATAATTTTTTCCATTGTTTCCTGTGAGGCTGTGTGCTGTTGTTTTTTGCTGATGGGCCGAAGCCTACAATGTTGGTCCTATGAAAATTAGGCCGGAAATAGAAGATTCATTAAGGGGATTTGGGCCGACTTGATTCAGCTCAGCCCAGCTCATAAATGGGTCTTCGTAACTGAGTCAACAAATATATGTTGACTTAGCGCTATTCTTCTTCGTGTGTTCTGTTATTCTTTTGATTAGCATTCGATCATCTTCTCCAAAGAGAGATCACCATTAATGTACCTGTAACAGAGAAAGAAAGATTAGTGAATTCCGGATTACAATATCCAAAGAGAGACGTACCTATTCCTAGGGAACTCTATAAAACTCTCTGTGTTGTT
>OVBA01003454.1:601-27934 GCA_900406435.1 Lepidium aucheri | reverse complement strand
CTTTTATTTGTTGTCGCCGTGAAGAGGGACCACGTGAAGAAGGAGCTGCGGCCCGGACTCGTCGCCGTTACTAAGTAACTACGGCAAAATATCGTGGCTGGTTAACAAGCAAAGTTGTCGTCGGAGATACAACAAAAAAACATCGCCGGCGGAAATCGTGTTTTCTGATATGAAGCTTCCGTACATGTTACGTGAGTGAATGAACACTAAATGGTTTAGAGGTGGGTTGGTTGGTTCATTGATTGATTCATTTAATTTCTTACCAACCAACCGAGCAAGAGTTTAGTTTATTAGATTTAATTTTTTGATTTATTTAATTAAGGGGGCAAAAGTAGATAAAATAATAAGGAGAAGAGTAGAAGAATATATTTGTCAAAGTGAGATTAATTTAGTCACATATCTCTCAATTAGGAGCATTCTAGTCATTTGCCCTTTTTAGAGTCTTTGTTTAAAATTTAACAGCAAAAGCAAAACTAAAGTGACTACCAGGAAAACAACAATTAACCCTTTTGTTATTCGTTACAGCAAATTTTTTTTTTGGTCAAAATTATTGCAATTATTTTTGTTATCAGTAAAAATTGTATAAACAAAAATAAAGTTTTAGTGTAAAAAAATTTCCAAAGTACAACAATTAAGAAAAGGGACAAAAGTTAGAAAATGACAATCACCTTTTCTTTTCTTTTTTCCTGTCAAAGGACAATTATCTATATTTTCCAATATCTAAGCCCAATTTTAATTCTGTAAGGAAATGGGCATAATTGCACTTTTAACCAAAATAAAGGGGCAATCATATAAATAAAATTAATATTCGATGAGATTGATTTTTGTTTTCGTATTTTTTTTTCTATGTCGCTCTGCTCGACCCTCCTCCAATATACTTTTTTGCCCACATCTCTCCCTATACGTCGATCTCGATCCCGGTCACGATCATCCCTCCATTTTCCGGCGAAAATATCCGTACACATTGCTTTCTCCATTTTTCACGCTCCACCTTCTCTTCAACCCTATATCTACAGGCGGTTGCCAACGACGGCGTCGTAGCTCTGATTGGCCTTAGAAGGAGAGATCTAGGTCGTTGCTTCACATTCCCTGCAAAATCGATTCGACCTGACATTGGATTTGATATACAGTGAAGAGAATTTGGAATATTTGAGAGAATGGTGGAGCCGATGAACTCTTTGCTTGGCAAAATGCTGTTGGAGGAAGTCAGTCCAGTGGTCATGGTCCTCTGTACGCCCCATGTTGAAGAGACTTTCCTTAAGAATGGGCTTTCCTTTGTCGAGACGCTTAAGCCGTTCTGCAACTTTAGTAACATCGATGGTGATTTCTGATTTGATTGCTAAATTTTGATTGTGTTCTGCGTTCGCAAATGTCTATCAGGATTTTACTCCAATTTTCTAATTTGAGGATTCCAACTATAAAATAATGCGCTGCAGTTCCTGTTCGGACATCAGGCGATCAGCTTTATCGGCTAAAGAAATTTACGTTGAGATTGTTTTATGCCTCCGAAATCAGACAACCAAACGTAGAGGTATGTACAATTTGCTTGGGTCGAATATGTCGAAATTCAAACAATTTAGCTACTGAGAACTAATTATTTCTTTCTAAGCATCAATGTGAACCTCCTTTTCTTCACGAACATAAGTGAAAATAGATGTGTGTGGTTAGGCTTATGCTTGTATGTGTAGTGTCAGAGGCTCATCCATTCTGCATCTACGATGTTGAGCTCAAACTTCATTTTGTTTACTTCATGGCTAGGTTGCAAAACAACGACTAGAACATGTTATCACTCAAGCTGGCGAGAATAACATTCAGGATCTGAAATCTGACCCTCCTCAAATTACTGATATACTCTCTAGTAAGTCAATTTTTTTTTTCTGAGTAGCTGACGATGCCCTTATGAGTTTTGTCTTAACATCGTGCACTAAAACTTGTCAATTAATCGAGAAGGCGAATTTGCTAACTCAGTGCCATTCTAATCCTGACTTCTTTCCCTCCCATCAGATCCAGAGTCTGAGATTGCTCCTACATGGTTTCAGTATTACAACAAAGAACTTATACGTACATTGTCGTTTTCAGACCATGAAGCTTTTGATCATCCTGTGGCTTGTAAGATATTAATTGGTTTTGACAAATCGTTTTGTTGTCTTCTCTCTTTGAATTAGGTTTGCTGATTTACTATGTTTTATATAGTTTTGGATGTGTACCAAATAATTCTAATTGTGCTTTCAGGTCTTTTAGTCGTTTCATCAAAAGACGAAGAACCTATAAATCAATTTGTAGATCTTTTGAACACCAATAGATTACCTTCTTTACTTAATGATGGCATAATGGACCCAAAGATTTTAAAGCATTACTTGTTGGTCCATGACAATCAAGATGCAACAACAGAGAGGTAGTTATTTTGTATATTATCATATATGATATGATCTTCATCATAAATTTATGGGCATAAAATGTAATGGTTTGGTTAAATGGATGTGAATTCTTCTGTAGAACGTCTAAAGTTCTGTCTGAGATGAGAAGTACATTTGGACATAATGAATGCAATTTACTTTGCACTAATTCATCTAAAGAGGGAAACGTGGAACATCAGGTTAATCCCTGGGCTTCATATGTAAGTCACTCATCAGATCTTTGGTCTAACATATTGTTCAAGGCTCATACAACAATCCATGTCAATTTTGTAATTCATTATGTTGTTTGACTACTTTTTCTGTAAGAAATTAAGTGGTTCAGTCAACAAGCTTGGATGTGCTCTTACTGGTGACGATATTTTGGAGGTATTTTCAATGGCTTCTGGCTGCTACTTTTCATGTAACAGTCTCTTGCTGATGATATTCACGCCGTTAACTGCTTTTAACCTATGGTATCACTTTTCCTGGCATATTTGGAGCAGATCAAAGATCTGATGCAAGAGTTTACGTCCAGGCATATAATTCCTTATATGGAGCAAAAAGTTCGAGAACTTAACCAGCAGGTTAGCTTTAGATGTTCTAACAATTTATTTGTGTTAATATACCTTGTTTGTGTGTTTTACTTTTTCTTCTGTTGTTCTATTTCCTTATGGTTTAGTTTGCATTTTATTGTGATTTCTAGATTTCTGCAACAAGGAAAGGACTTAGAAACCAGATAAAAAACTTATGGTGGAGAAAAGGAAAAGACGATGGTCCGGAGTCGACTAAAGGTCTTATGTATGCTTCCTAGAACTCCTTACACCTTTTATGACTTTCACATAATTACGAGCCCTTAAGGTTTTGCTTTGACTTTTGAAGGTATACCTTTAGCTCCACTGAATCTCAAATTAGAATTTTGGGTGACTATGCCTTCATGTTGCATGATTATGAACTTGCTTTGTCAAGCTATCGCTTAATATCAACAGATTACAAGCTTGATAAAGCTTGGAAGCACTACGCTGGTGTTCAGGTAGCTCCACATCTTTGTAATTATATTTATGTAGAGGTGTTGCTGTGTCATTATTTGTAATCAACATTCCTCTTATAATTTAGAAACTTAGGTATAGTACAGGTTTTGCCATGATATTTAACTATTGTTTTTTGGTCTTTAATTTTCATTATTCTTCATTTGGCTGCTACATTTATTCATGTGATGGGCCATAGTTTTATGGCTAAAATTTGGGCGGACTACTCATCTTTTCGTTGATATTTGGAAGGAAATTATGGGACTTGCATATTTCATCTCAGACCAATCAAAAAAGGAAGCTGAGTACTGTATGGAAAACGCATTCAGCACTTATATGGTATGTCTCTATACTCTTTAACGTAAAACAGCTCTTTAGTGCGTGCCCGTCGGTTACTTATATTGCTATTTATTATAAGCAAAACATGAAACTGAATTCTAATCATTTAACTTAAGCAAATGATCTGGTCACAGGTAGTGAATATGTTTTTCTTAAATTTCATGCAGAAAATAGGGAAGTCCGGCTCCCAAAATGCTATGAGATGTGGGCTCTGGTGGGTAGAGATGCTAAAAGCTAGAGACCAGCACAAAGAAGCTGCTTCTGTTTACTTCCGCATTTGTGGAGAGGTGCTTCTATCTATGCCTTCAGACCATGTGCCAGTTTATACGGATGCTAACTTTTACTCATTTGCAGGAACCCTTGCACGCTGCAGTCATGTTGGAGCAAGCCTCTTACTGCTTTGTGTTAACTAAGCCAGCGATGCTACATAAGTATGGATTTCATCTAGTCCTCTCAGGAGACCACTATAAAAATTGTGATCAGGTACATGTCATTTTGCTGTAAGGGTTCAAGATTCATACATGCTTTGTAAGTTTGTATTCTAAAGGATACATGTTGTTTGACTTTTCCAGGTCAATCATGCAATTCGCACATATAAAAGCGCTATCTCGGTTTATAAATCAACAACATGGAGCCATATCAAAGACCATGTATATTTTCAAATTGGACAGTAAGTTTTGAATGTGATAAAAGTAGGTCTCTTAATGTGATGTTTAGAAATTTTAGGTCTAAGTCTTACTATGAAATTACCTGTCCAGGTGGTATGCAATCGTTGGGATGCATGATGTTGCAGTTAAAAACATGCTCAAAGTACTGGACTGTGGTTACCAATCCAAAACAACCCAAGAGATTTTTCTCAGGGACTTTTTCGACATTGTTAAGGTGCCTAGTATACACTTGCGGTTTGAGCCACTCTACTTAAGCTGCTCTGACAATAAAGATAGCGCTTACAACAGTTATCCCTGGTTTAATTTCGTTTTATTTTTCCTATAATTTTGAAGAAAACTGGAATGAAGCATGAAGTGGTGGGACTTCAATTACCAGTTATTAATATGTCCTCTCTTCAAGTTATATATGAAGACCATCGTACTTATGCATCTCAAGCCTCTGTAAGTTGCATATTCACTCTTTGGAAGTATGTACACATTAAAGAGAATCTGCAACATATTGTAAAAGTGCAAAACCAAATCTAAAAGTTGCGTTTATACTCCATTACGTACAACATAATTGGATCAGTATATCATCGAAAAAAATTGGCAGCAGTATTTGTAGTTAAGGGGCTGATTGATTGGACTGCGATTGTAGACTTTTTACTTTAAAATTTTGGACTGCAGGGAATTAGGTTGTTAGAATACTGGTTGTGAAAACTTTAAGAAGTACTTTTAGGAATTTAAAACATTCATAACATGATTTGGGAATTTTAGACTCTTAAAGCCAAAGATAAGTAAAAGTCTTAAAAGTCTACCAATCATCCCCTAAAAGATTTTTGGATTATTTGCGTATAAACAAGTGTTGTGCATCATTGATTTTTTTTCTTGTTCATTAGTGGTGAAGTTTTACCTTGTGTAATGCTATGCTTTTGTCATGGTCAGGCTCTTGTAAAAGAGAGCGTCTGGCAATCACTGGAGAATGATATCATTCCATCTTTAAATTCTGGCAAGTCAAACTGGCTGGAGTTACAGTCAAAGCTTCTGCCAAGGAAATACAAGGAATCAAATGTTTGTGTTGCTGGAGGTATGCAGGTTGTTCTTAGCTGCATTCACTGTTTAACTGAGTACCAATATTTTTCTTCAAAATTATCCTGCATTAAAGTTATGCTTGAAGTCTGGACGCTAATGCATTCTGGTCCTGCTAAATTAAGCCCAATTGTATGCAAAATCTGCTTTGTCTTAATGTGCCAGTACCAGGACATTTCAGTTTGATCTATGGTCTTGATTGACTATGGAAAATGATAATCTTTGAAACGACTAGCTGTGATGCTTTTACATAGAGATGGATGAGAGAAGAGATGGATTATCATATTTCATCATTTGTGATATCATAGTATCAGTAAATATTATCATTTGTGCTTCTGCCATGGCAGGGTAATTTTTTTTGGTTTGGTAAGAAATTCAGGCCTTATCATCGCGGACATGGTATTCTGGGGTCATGTTCAACTATCATTGTCGTTTCATGCTTATTTGTTATTCATTGTTTTCAGAGTCGGTAAAAATGGATCTGGAGTTCAGGAATCCATTACTAGTATCTACTTCCATAACAAGTGTTTCTCTCATCTGCGAGCTTGCTACAAATTCTGATGACCAAAAATTAGGTAGGCTTTTTCTGTTACTTGATGTTCACGTTATAAAGTTTTTACATCCTTCAGTTTGTATATGTGAAACTTATCTCTACATTCGGACTTTGTAAAATTGATAAAGAACCAAATAGCTCAAGCTTTGGCTCCGATGGTCCCACAGAACATAATCAGTAAGTAGCTAATTTCCTCACTCAGGTTTCTTTCAATTTTTTTGACCTATATTTGAATGATTAAGCTGTGCCCGTCTACGTCAACAATACTACAGGGGTACTACCTTCGGTGTCTCTTCTTTCACTTTGTCTGAAGTAGGCTTCACATTAGGTGGAGGCGAGACAAAAATGGTGAGTCTGCTAAATTGCTTACTTAGATTGATTGATATGCTCCCATTGTGCTTTGTCTATAAAGAGAAGCATGTTATAAAGGCATCCTCAAAATTGTTCGGACTTTATTTTAGGTGAGACTCACTGTAACCCCCAGTGAAGAAGGTATCCTCAAAATTGTTGGTGTAAGGTGGGAGTTGTCTGGATCCATCGTGGGTGTGCATTACTTTCAATCTGTGCCTGTAAAGTCAAAAACTGCCAAAGGAAGAAGGAAAAACAAACTAACCCCCAATGATGTCTTGAAATTTTTAGTCATTAAGGTACAAACTTTTCCTCTATGATTTGATTTTTCATGGTTTGTTGCAGCCTCTTAAGTATGAGAATTTTGACTGTGCAGAGTCTACCTAGGCTTGAGGGCTCAATTGATCATCTGCCTGAAAAGTTGTATGCTGGAGATCTACGTTATCTTGTTCTGGAGTTAAAAAATAAGTCAGAAGTGCCAATAAAGGTAGTTTTCATGATCTGATCTACCTTATCTTGTTTTCTTTCATGTTCTCTACCGATTGGCCAATCATCATTTTGTTGTGCTACTGTTGCTGTTACTTTTCTATAAATTTAATCTGTTATGGTCCGGTTTTATCTTATATATTTTTGTTTGATGACCAGATAACATGATGCGCTAAACTATCCACTGGATTATTCTCTGCTAACAAAGTCTGTCTGTCCTTGTAGAATCTTAAAATGAAGATTAGCCATCCAAGATTTATATTTCCTGGAAAACTGGAAGATGAGCTGACAACCAGATTTCCAGATTGCCTAAAGAAGAGCGATGCACAGAATATCGTCCATAGTGAAACAAATAGAATGAGTAGTGTATTTACATTTCCAAAGGTTTGTGACAAACCATTTCTTCAAGCCTCAAAAGTGATTGCTTTTATCAGTTTATTATAACATGGATTTGAGTGCTGATTTCTTTCAGGATGTATCACTGCAAGGAGACACATCTTTACGGTGGCCTCTTTGGCTTCGAGCTGCCATTGCAGGAACCATATCTTTGTATTTTACAATATACTATGAGATGGAAAATGTTTCAAGCATCATGAAATACCGCACTCTGAGGATGCATTATAATTTGCAGGTGATGAATCTTTAGGTTGCATGAATATTGCATCGGCAGATCTGCATTACGGCCCACAAGAGTCTAACCATATCCATGTTGTACATTTTCATCTAGGTTTTACCGTCTCTACAGACCTCATATGAAATCACCCCCTCGCCATTAAGATTGCAAGAATTTCTTGTGCGTATGGATATCCTAAACCGTGCGAATACAGATAGTTTCCTGATTCATCAGTTGTCAACAGTTGGGTGCCGGTGGGGCATCTCATTGCTTCAGTCTGTGGATACAATCTTACCTTCCAAGTATCTACTCGCTGGGCAGGCTCTATCTTGTTTCTTCATGATTAAGGTCGCCGGAACATAGAAAGTTAATTTAATGTACTTCCAGCTAGCAGTTGGTCTTTCTTTCTCCCAAGTCTGAAATTAGAATGTTCACATTTCAGGATTGCAAAAAATCGGGCACTGAAGAAGAGATAACGATGTCCCTTCATCCCAGCCAAACTGACGTAAAACTGTTTACTCAGGACGATGATGCAAAGCTTTTTGATATCGTTAACTCACCTTTAGCAAGCTTCCATGAAAGCGAAAGGTCATGTTATGGACCCTCAGCTCAGGTAAGCAAAAATCCTCTCGAATGTAAATCTGATGCGCTAGTTTTTTTTAAAATGTATATATTACCCTGTCCAAAACCTAACTTCACTTTCCTGGCAACTTTCTAACATCCGAACTGTATTGACTCAAATTTGTATGATGAAACAGGCAAATCCAAATACCGTTGACTTCATTCTGGTCTCTCGTGTGGAAAAAGGCAGCAACTCATCAGCAGTTCCCGATTTACCAGAGATTCTATCTCACCATTCATGTCATAATAGGCAAGAGTTGTCCGCAAAAGTATTTTCTGTCAAACCTATTTTGCATTTTTAATCCCGTTGTTGTTCAATTACAGTATCAAAAGCTCCAGTCCGCTCTCGTGGTCACTAGTCGGTCCGCAAACTATACACCACGACTTTTCTACTTCTTTGTGTGAAATAAAACTAAAGATGATAATCAAAAACACATCAGATGGAGTATCATCTGTGAATATCAACACCTACGATTGTCAACCAGAAGCAGAAGCACCAACTCCTTCCTCTGGAAACCAATCTGGTTGGCGCTACATGCCAGCAGTAACAGAAGAAATGAAACTAACATCAGATGTCATGGGAAGCCGTCTGGGAAAACCGCCATCTTCCATGGAAGGCTCACCTCCTTTCGTATGGTCAGGTATAAGTTCGACAAAGGTCCAAATACAGCCATTATCCACAACCGAAATCCCGCTGCAGATATCGGTTTTTTCTCCGGGTATTTACGATCTCTCTTCATATAAACTTTGCTGGGAGCTTTCTGAGCATGAGAATGCAACATCGTCAGGGAAATGCCGTGGATATCCATATTACCTGACTGTTCTTCAGTCTGAGCGAGCTTAAGTTAGCTCTCTCAAATGGTTTGGGTGCGTCCATCCTTAAGCATGAGAGTATTCTATTGTAATGTGTCATTGTTCTGTGTGTATTCATTTTGATGGTTTTTGTATGCTTTACATCTGAATTGTCAAATTTTAATTGTAGTAAGCTGTTGTCAGGAAATGGTTTTAGAAAAAGGAATATCGTTTTACGCCAAAACAAAAGATTGATTTTTTGTGGAATAAAAGATTACTACCCTCGTCTACTTAAGATTTGCACTTGTTTTTTTAAACTCAAAATGATTTCATTAAAGTGGGAACAAACTCTCAATAGAGAGGATATACAAAGCCTAAAAGATCAGGCTGAGGGATAGGTCCCAACGATCAAAAGCGAATGAAACACATTATTTAACCATTCAATAAGACTAGAAAAGGATTTGAAACCATATAGATATTTAGGACAAAGTCCACTTCAAGAGACTTTTACTTTTACGTTCTGAGTCCGCATCATTTCTTTCAACTTTACGTTTTTTGAAGGGCCTCTCCTCAATGAGATCCATCGAGCGAGTGGGACGGTTGAGCGTGTCTTCAGCTTGGTCCTGAATTGTGGAGTTAACGTCTGACATAAAGATGTCACTAGAGTTGAGAACGTCTTCAATTGTTATCTCAAACTCCATGTCCGGCTTGTTCTCCATATTGGTAGTCCCCATGCCTGCTTCTAGTGGCTGGTTTATGACAGCAGTGGAAATCGATAGGTCTTCCTGAAATGACGCTGAGAGAGGATCTTCTTCAGATTGTGTTGGACTCAGAGTGAAGAGATAGTCCTCTGGTTTAGGAATGTATGAACAAAAACAGGTGTTGTGGGTGATCTTTTGGCAGTTAAAGCAGAATCTCGAGACCCATTCATAGAAGAATTCCACTTGGAAAACATCACCGCTATCACATTCAACTTTATGGTACTGCTTTACCCTTTCTATCAATGTCGTAGTTGATCTGAAGACAGATCATGAAAGGGGTTGCCGTTGAGCCTTCATGTATGTTTACTTCCAGGACCTCTCCAACCGTGTTAGCAACGATTCTGACCGCTTCTGCAGTGGCGTATTGGAAGGGGAAGTTATGGAGTTAAACCCATATTTTTGTTTTGGACAGAAAATCTGGATTACGAAGATTCTCCCACTTATCAATAGCCACTAACCAGCCATTATATAGCAACGGCTGCATTCTTAAGATGGCTTGCAAATCCTCCTCGTGATCAAAGCAGAATTGTATTAGTTCCTGTCCATCACCCTTCCTTGAACCTGAGATTGTAAGCCCCAGTGTTTAGGCATGTCTTCCGCCATTTGGTATATGTTTTGCTCCCAGCGATATAGAGGTTTTGCAACTAGGCTTCTTCTGCTTTTGATGAAAGCATCTCCATAGTTGCTTTTAGATAGAAAGATTCTCGGGTCCTTCTTACCCATGTGGAATTGCTGAAGCACTTAGAAGTGGTTGTTGCTCATTGTTGATTGCTCAATGTGATGCGTTTCAGTGAACCCGAGCCAAATATATAGCCTATTCGAAGATTCCTTCATGATTGCTTCTCAATTCACGCGTTGGAGGTGATTGGTTGATAGTGTCTCGATCTGTGAAAATTAACATGCAGAGCGTTTGCGTGCGTATGTAGATGATGGCGGAGTGCATTGCTCGAGTATCACTGTTTGAAAACTCCAAGGATTCAGTTGTTAGTCTAGATTCTGGAGACTTGGTGTTTTCATGGCGTGATAGTATAGGGAAAACATGGCGTTATCCTTTTAATGATTACTCTTGAAACGGGCGGGATTTTGTCTATAATTAGCTAGGGATCTAGGTAGGGAATTTGCCAAAGGCACACACACATATAGGGGTAGGAGGAAGCTGGATCGAAGAGGTTTTTGAGAGGGAGAAGGGCAGTCATAAAACGACAAAAGGGATGGCGAGAGGGAAGAAGAAGACTAAAGCGTTGTGTTTGGTGGGCCAGAATTTGGAGAAGGAGTGAGTTCATGGGCAATGCCTATTTTAATATGCCTAAACGGATCAGATCCTGTCCAGCAGCGTTGGTGGATCCTTAGTTGGAAAGGCCCACCTATCATGTCTTCTCTTTAAGTCTGTCAAGCCAATAAGGCCGGCCTTGAGTTTCCGAGAGACTTTTTATCTTTGTATATATAACTCAAGGCTTTTTATCTTTGTATATATATATATACATATATATATTTAAATAGACCACATCCATTCTGGTTCCCCCTAGCCAGGTAATCCATCCATCTCCCATCCCTAATTACACTTCGTGCTATTGCTGTTGCCTTGCATTATGACTCGGTGGGATGAGTCTGAAATTGATTTTTCCAAAGGAATCTCCCACCGCTTTGATTCTTTGGGTCCATGCTGAGAATCTCGGCCATTTGTCCGAATTGAGGAGGGCATTGAATATTAGTTTATTATCAATCTCGACTAAAATTTGGGTGAAACGAAGCTCCAGTGCGCTTTTGAGAACCCAAATCAGACCTTAAAATTCTAGTGCTGCAACAGAGTTTGTTTGAAGTAAAGTGTGAAGAGAGTGTAGTAATATTCTTTCTTGTTGATGTATGATTATGTAGCTGCCCCCATTAAGCGACCTGTTTTTTTTTCCACTAAGCTTTCCGGTTTACTTTGATCATAAGGTCGTCGTCATTGTCGTAGTGTGGGTTCGTCACACTGCAACTACTTTATGTTCTCTCTCTATTTTCCTTTTTCATATCTCGCTCCCATTTTGCTGCATCTTTAATTGCCTCCAAGATTGCATCTCTCCAGTTTAGGTTGGTGTTTTGCATGATCAAGTGATTTCTATTCTTCCATATTTGCCAAAGTATCAATGGGAATTTAGTAGCCGTACTCGGGGTTTGACTCGTGGGGTTTTGTTCTTTCTAGTTGAGCATGAAGGCGAAATTATTATACATAGAAACTTTGTTGAAACCTCCCTGAGGTGAAGGTAATCAGGCCAGCTCCCAGCTAGCTTTAGCAATTTCACAGATGAATAAGCAATGATTAATTGTTTCTGGTTCTTGCTTGCATAATGGACATGCATCATCCACTATTATGTTTCTTGATTTAAGTTGTTCACGCACAGCTAAGGCTTTCGAAAGAGCTCTCCATAAGAATGCATTTATTTTTTTTGGAAGGTTGACCTGCCAGATTTTTTTCTTAATAACCTCGGTGATGTTGATATTGCTATCATTGGGCACGTGATTTGATTCTGCTAATCGGCCAGCCAACCAGTAACCACTTTTCACCGAATAGTCTTCCGATCCATTGTATCCCCATATCCATGCATCAGGGTTGCACAATCTTGGAGGGTTGTCCATTATAGTGTTGGCGTTTTTTTCCAGGAAAGTTTGTAAAACCATGAGTTTGTTCCACTCGCCATTTATTATTAGATATGAGGCTTTCAGACAGACGTTAAAACGTGTTTCTTTTCTTAGCGGGGGTCTGGGATTCTGATCCATGATCCAATTCGATGTCCAGGCATAAGTGCCTTCTCCATTTCTAATTTGTCATCGTGTGAATGTTCTATGTATCAATCCATTACAGATCTTTGGGAGTAGAAAATTATGAAAACATATTTTCAATAACAAAAAAAACAGATTTGCACTTCTAAATTTCTATATCTCTGAAGAATTATACTAATTATAAAAATGTCTATATAGGTTTGAAATCGCGTCTTTTTTTTTCGTATTTTATTACTTTTTTTATTTGAGAAAAAACATTTCGCCAGCGAATATTTACTCTTTCAATATCTATTTAAGTTTGATGTATTATTTTGCTGAGTTTATAATTTAATACTTACTAGTATTAAGCCAAGTGTCTTCTACCGCTTAAGCATTTTCAATCCCACACTGTTTTTCCCCTCTAAATCTTATGATAGAATAAAATCATCTCAAACCCTACTCTATATCTTCTATAATAGAGTAATGAATAGTATTATTTTATATTTGACGTTATATTATTCATTATTCTATAATAGAGTTAAACTTTATATATTTACAAAATAAGTGTTTAACTTTTAAATGTTATGATTATACATTTAATTAATAGTATATAGACAAATTTTACACTTCGATAAAATATTAAATTGCAAATAGTTTTTTATTAATAGATTGTAGATAACTTATTTCACAAAAGTATATATATATAATTAATTAAAATTTAAGAATAAAATAACATATTAATATAAGAAAAAACACAACAACATAAGTGAAATTCTAATGAGTGCCAACAAAAAAGTGATATTTAGAATCTATGTATTTTGTTTTGTGTAATGTGTTTTCTGTATGTGATAAAATTTCTAATTTTAATAATATCATAATTAAGTTATTAATTATCTTAATTATATGATATGTTAATTTGATAATTTTGATAAATAGTAGATGTTTTATGAAAATAGTAAGTATGGAGAAAAAAGTATATTTTAGAAATATTTTTTTAGAGTAAAAAATAAAGTAATAGGTTGGAGCAAAACTCAATTCTATTTTAGAGTTACACTATTATAAAGTAAAAAATAGAATAATGGGTTGGAGATGCTCTTAGTCAATTTTATTGAGAAAACGGTCTACTTAATACCAAACTTACCTGTTTTTGCCAAATTAAATACGAACTTCTTCTCACTCCAATAAAATACAAATTTTACGTTGACCACGCCTTTTTCTTTCTATCTAGTGGTTCTTGACAATGGATGATACTCAGCTTTTTCGTCACGTAAGCGTTGACTTGACATTCTGCCTATGTGAATACTATTCAATTACAACATGTAAATAAATTATAAATCTAAGTCCAAAATGTAAGAGATTCTATATATTTAAAACATATACTTATCATTGTAACATTTTAAAAAATCTTACCAACTAAAGTATGAGCAGTAGATCAGGTTATATTGTTTATTTAGATAAACTCGTATTACTTAATTGTATTTTGTCTTGTTTGGCTCGACTTATATAAATATATTAGGATTATACATGCTTATAATGCTAGATTAGTTTGTTTTGATTTTCTTAAAACCATGTTTATTTAGGTTGTTAGAACCGTATTGATATTTTGAAATATTCTTTTTGAAATTTTGTTTTATAGGCCTGAAACTGAATCCCAAATTTGATCCAAATTAGAAGAACCGAACCCGGCAAAATACCCAAATATACCATAAATCTATGTACCAAAAAAGGAACTCAAATCTGAACCATAACCAAGTTAAGAACCAAATTTTAGCTTATTAGAGTTTTTCAATTAATTTTTATTATTTATGTACAAATATTTGAACCCAAACTCGATTTATACCAAACTGAACCATATCCATAAAAGCAAAATTATCTGAATAAATTTGAAATAAAAAAACAAATACAAAATTAGAGGAACTGAAACCGACTAAACACCATAAATGAGTCATAAATCTATCTACCGGAAAAACTAAATCCAAATCCAAACTGAAACCAAATCCAGAACCAAATTTATACCCAATGTATTTTTCTATTAAATCTTTATTTGTTTTGAATTTTTATATAAAAGTTTATAAAGAAACCAACTTTATGCCAATTTTAAGGGTAATTACGAACTATATGTTAATTTTATCCTAAAGTTTATAACACGATCAAAATGAAAGTGTTTCCCAGTTAAACATATAAGATGTAATAAAATAAATAAATAATCTAATTATATGTTTTTTTTGGCAACAATTTGATAATATGTTTAGTAGTTATTTTTTTATCAACATGTAATCATTGGATCGAAAAGGCTCGATCCATGATCTTAGTTCTCCAATTAGAGCATGGTTGGATTCGAACTCACCATTTGGTATCCAACTAAATCAGGGGCAAGCTAACTGAGCCACCTGTTTCTTGGTGTAGTTATTATTGTTTAGTTTTAATTAAAAAAATATATTTTAATAAGAATAACGGTCAATTTAATATCAAACTTACCAGTTTTTGCTAAATTAAATACAAATTTCTTAAAGAGTCAGACAAGGGGTCTAGGGTTTGGCGATGGCGATTCAATTTCATTTCTTTTGGTGGATTTGATCTCCTCTTAATCTCTTTTCTATATTTCTGTCCCTGAGATTTTTTCTCACTTCGCTCTGTCATTAGACTCTAGTGGTCTCGTTTCGTACCTGTGCTGTCTTCTGGGTTAAGTGGTGAGTAAAATGTGAAGATGAATCGACCAAGGAAGAAATTGGAAATGTCATTAATGGAAGAAATAAGGAAGCGTGACTTACTTGGTGATGGGGATCCTGTAGATATTCCGGAGATTGAAGTTGATGATTTGATTGAGGTAAACTCTATGAGTGTTATTGTAAGCTGCCTTAATCCTTCTGTCCACAAAGTCGGAGGATTGATCAAGGCCTTACCTCCAATATGGAATCTTCAGAATAGGGTTAAAGGAAGAGGTATTAGTGATTCCCAAGTACAGTTTTTCTTCCAGAATGATGAGGATCTCCAGTATGTTCTTAATGGTGGTCCGTGGTTTGTGAATTCTTGGATGGTTTTGTTGGATAAATGGACTCAGTCCCCGGGACCAGAATTTCTTAAGCGAATATCCTTTTGGGTCTGGATTAAGAATGTACGGATTCATTTGTTGAAAAAGGAAGTTATTGAAAATATTGTGATGCCTCTTGATGAGGTTGAAGCGGTGGAGCTCCACGCGAAACAATCAACTTCTGTGGAATATGTGCGTGCAAGAGTTAGAATGAATGTGGATAGGCCTTTGGAGTTTAGAAAGCAAGCTCGTTTTAAGAATGGTAACTCCATTTCTGTGGAGCTTGAGTACAATAGACTTTTGAAAGTCTGTTTCCAATACCGTTGTTTGACCCATGACTTATGTAATTGTTTGTTTTAAGTTTGGTTGGACTCTTGTCAAGATCCTAGCTCTCGTAAATCCTCAAGGGTGGAAGCTAATAGTTCTATCAATCAAAATAAAAGGAAAGGTCTTCTAAACTCGGGAAGTTCAGGAAGTCAGAATTCATATAAGGTGCACAATAGAATTACTTATTTGAAGAATTCTGCACCTAGCACTCACAACTGTGGAAGGGTTAAGGAGAGGCTTCAATGGGTACCAAAAGATCATGTGTCCAATAATGCTCATGCGGATCAGAGTGAAAGTAAGAAGATTGCGTCTCAATCTGATGTGAAATCTTATAATTGTCTAAATCTGGAAATGGAAGCTTCAAGAGTTTGGGAGAACCTTTAGTGATTCCGGGGAAACGTAGAAAAAATATCTCAGGTGAATATCAGACTCAATCAAAGACGGACAGTTGGTCTAGATCAAGAAGAGCTCTGAAAGGACGATGAAAATAGCTAAGATGGTTTATGTAGAAAAGGAGTTAGGAAAACCAACTGTGTTCGAGAGACTTGGTCCCAAAGAATTAGGTGGTAGGACTGCAGTATGTAGAGATAAGAAGTCCCAATCAGAACTAGAGTTTGATACTCAAATTCATTCTGTCCTTATGACAGCTGCTGGAAACGGCAATGAGGATTGCGAAGGGTTGATGTCACATTCCAACCATTCGCAAGATAAAATAAGAGTATTATGTTGGAACTGTCAGGGGGTGGGGAATACGCCGATAGTTCGATACCTACAAGAAATTCGTGGTCGGTATTTTCCCGAGGTTCTATTCTTCAGTGAGACCAAAAATAAACGTCTGTATTTGGAAAACTTAATGGGTCATTTAGGTTATGATAATCTACATACGGTTGAACTAGAAGGAAAAAGTGGGGGTCTTGCTTTATTGTGGAAAAATGATGCTGATGTAAGGATTTTATCATCTAATAAGAGATTTATTGATTCCGAATTTTCATGGCAAGGAAATATGTTTTTCTTCACTGGTATTTACGGTGAACCAGTTAAGCAAAAGTGTGGTGAAGTGTGGGAACGATTGTCTAGATTGGATGTTAGCAGAAAGGGGCCGTGGATGATGGATAGAGATTTTAATGAGTTAATTGACCTATCTGAAAAATAGGTGGAGCTCCTAAAACAATGAACAAAAGAAAGGAATTTTTTCAAATGTTGAGGAATTGTGGACTGTGGGATATTAAACACGAAGGATATCAATATTCTTGGTATGAAATTAGAAACAGAGAGCTGGTACAATGCAAATTAGATCGAGTGATTGCTAACCAAGAGTGGATGAAACTGTTCCCGGATGCAAAGACAGTTTATCTTTAGAAATTGTACTCAGATCATAGTCCTATTCTTTATGAGCTGGTGGATAAGCAACATGCTAGAAAAGGCATGTTTTTCTTTGATCAGAGATGGCTGGCAAAAGAGGGTTTTAAAGAAGTTGTGATCAATGCTTGGAGTAAGGCAGAGAATGAGACTAATCAAGTCATAGTGGAGAAGATTAAAGAGACAAGGAAAGCTATTGCTGTATGGAAAAGACAAGCCAAAACCAATCAGCAAAGAATATTGTAGAACTCCAAGACAAGATAGAATTAGCTATGAGATATGCTCCTTTGGACCAAAGCCTCATTAAATCTCTTAGAATAAAGCTGTATAAAAAATAAAAAATGAGGAGATCTTTTGGAAACAAAAGAGCAGGTTAACTTGGTTAAAAGAAGGCGACAGAAATACCCTGTTCTTCCATGCCTCTACTAAGAATCATCGAGCAAAGAACAAAATAAAGAAGCTGGTGTATGAAAAGGGGGTTGACCATCATTCTGATATGGAAATGGAAGAGTGGTAGAGGCGTATTCCAAAATGCTGTTCTGTTCGGAAGATGTTGGCTATGAGATAGAAGAGCTGGATGGGTTTCAAAAGACTTTAGACCCTGAATTATTGGATAATCTATTAGTGCCTATCGATATGAATGAAATCAAATCTGCAGTTTTTGGAATTAATCTGAGTAAAACCCGGGCCCTGATGGCTTCACGGGTCTTTTTTATCAACATTTTTGGTCAAAACTTGGTCTTGATATGTTCAATATGGTTCAAAAATTTTGGAGTTCAGGGAATGGAGGATGGGATGAATGAAACTAATATATGCCTCATACCAAAAAAGAGAAACACAGATAGAATGTCGGATTTTCATCCCATAAGCTTGAGTTATGTGGCTTATAAAGTGATTGCCAAACTCCTTGCTAATCGTTCAAAAAAGATCATGCCTCATATCATTTCGGAGACTCAGGCTGCGTTTGTTGGAGGAAGACTGATAGCTGATAATATCCTCATAGCCGAAGAACTGATGCATGCTTTTAACACAAATAAAAGATGTGCTAAAAATTTCATTGCGATTAAGACGGACATTTCCAAGGCCTAGACAGAGTTGAGTGGGTGTTTCTTAAGAAAGCAATGAGATTATGTGGGCTACCTAATAAGTGGATTGACTTGATGATGAGCTGTGTTTCTTCTATAAGTTATAAAGTGCTTCTTAATGGCAAACCATTCGGGCATATCTGTCCGTCAAGAGGGTTAAGACAAGGAGATACCTTGTCGCTTTATCTCTATGTGATTTGTATTGAATATCTTGTTTCTATGGTAAAGCAGGCTGAAAGTTATGGGTTAATTTTAGGGTTAAAGATTGCAAGTCATTCTTTGGCGGTATCGTATCTATTCTTTGCAGATGATAATATGTTCTACTGTCAAGCCAAAGAGGAGGAAATCAATCAGCTTATTCGTATTCTGGAGGAGTACAGCCTTGCATCTAGAGAGTAATTACAATGAATCATGCATCTTCTTTGGACATAAAATCTCAAGGTCAAGACGCCAAGAGATCTGTAGGGCAACGAGAATTGAACAGGAAGGAGGGAAAGCATTCTATCTTGGTCTACCAGAGATTTTGAAAGGTTCAAAGATCTCGCTATTGGCTTATCTTCTGGAAAGATTGGAAAGCAAAATTTCTGGTTGGCAATCAAAGTTCTTATCCCCGGGTGGAAATGAGTGTTTACTAAAAGCTGTGGCCTTTGCAATACCTACATATACGATGAAGTGTCTGAAGTTTCCAAAGAAGGTGTACCATAAACTAGCTGCTGCTATGTCAGATTTCTGGTGGAGGAATAAAGCTGAATCAAAAGGTATTCATTGGAAAAGTTGGAATAAACTAACTAAGCCTAAATCTGTAGGTGGAATTGGTTTTAAAGATTTGGAGGGTTTCACCATCGCCCTTCTTGGGAAACAGCTTTGGAGAATGCTTTCTAATCCAGATTCATTAGTCACTAGAGTATTTAAAGGCAGGTATTTCTTGAATACAAATCCTCTACATGCTGGTGCAGGTACAAGGCCATCATACGTTTTGGAGAAGTTTAAGGTCAGCTCAAGAACTTCTGCTGGCTGGAACAAGAGCTCTAATTGGAAGTGAAAATGATATAAGAATATGGAAGGATTGTTGGTTGGAACAAAAACCAGCTAGAAGTCCGATTCCTCGTTTACATGCAAATCTAATTTCCCGGAGTGTTTTGTCCGAAAATGCAACCACTGCGGAGCTGAATACTGCAGATGGAAGAGAATGTAATCGGGAGATCCTATCTGAGGTAATGATGGATGATGACGTAAGAGATATTGATCAGATTAGGTTAGGTGGTGGACAGACAATGGACAGTTTTACTTGGGACTACAATACAGTTGGTACTTATACTACAAAATCCGAGTATTGGGTGTTTATGAATATTATAAAAGAAAGACTATTCCCTTCGCCGGTTTTATAACTCAGTTTTGATCCATTATATCAGATGATTTGGAAAGTTGAATCTCCGTCAAAGATTAAACACTTCCTTTGGCGATATATCAGTAACTGCTTGGGAGTTGGAGAGAATATGGTTAAGAAACATTTGACCAAAGATGGTAAATGCCCAAGATGTTTGAGTGAGAAGGAATCAGTTAATCATTTGCTCTTTACTTGCCCATTTCCTCGATTAGTGTAGGCTGTTTCACCTGTTCATGCGTTTTGTGATAATCCTTTGGAGAGCTCTGTGTTCATAAATCTTTTTAATGCTTTTAATATTGAATTATTTTCTCCAAACCTAACCGGCACAGTGAGGTTTGTACCTTGGATTATGTGGAGATTGTGAAAAGCACGTAACAACTTCATCTTTGAAGGTACTGAGACTAATGCCACTATGCTAATTCAACAAGTTATTTTGGACTCTGATGAATGGAATCATAGTTTCCATAATTCATCAAGTCAATTATCTTCTTCTTCGAGTCATGTGGTGATCAGCAAATGGAAACCTCCTCCTGTGAATTGGTTAAAGTGTATTGTGGATGAAAATTGGCAGCTCCAGCTGCAGGTTTAGGTTGGGTATTAAAGAATGATGTTGGTGATGTGCAATGGCTGGGTGCAAGAACAATTAGAACGCCCCTCTCAAGTCGAATTACAGAAATTGAAGCTCTTAGGTGGCCTATGCTGATGGTGAGGAACCTGCAGTATAATAATGTTATATTTGAATCTGAATTGAAAGAGGTGGTGGAGGCTATGCGATCGAAGGAGAAATGGCTTAGTGTTGGCCCTTTGCTTCAGGATATTAGTAGCTTAATGGCTGAGATTGGGAATGTTCACCTTCAATTTCAAAAAGAGAGGAGAATATGGTAGCGGATAGAGTAGCAAGAGAAGCTATATCCTTTGGATGTTAGGATCCCAAGCTTTACTCCACTGCTTTGAATTAGATAAATAACCTTGTTGTAAGGGATAAACAATGTATGCGTATTGCAGTTGAATGAATTTAAATTGAGCAAAAAAAAATGAATTTCTTTTCACTCCAAAAAAATACGAACTTTGTGTTGACCACGCCAAATCAGTATCGATGTTAGTCAAATTACTAATGATGCTTAACGTTAGTTAAATTTGAATTAGAATGATACTAATTTTGCATGGTCAACATAAAGTTTGTATTTTTTTTGGAGTTAAAAGATGTTCATATTTATATGGTAAAAACGAGTAAGTTTGGTATTAAACTGACTGTTTTCTCTAATACTATTTGCTGAATTTATATTTATATTATTTTGCTTTTAACATCTCGAACTTCTCTTCATTTTTCTTTTATGGAAGAGAATTATCTTCCAATCTTTTTTTTTTGTTTTTTTTTTTTGTTTTTCCGATCTATTTTGAAGAATGAAATAAACTTTCGAATGTTCTGGTATGAGTATGATAACAAAAGACAGAAAAATCAATGAATAGCACGACACTCTTCAAAGAAAGGAAAGAGCGGAAGTTTTTGGGAATTGACTTGTGAATTATTGTATAAGAATATTTATTAGACAGGTTATATAAAATATATATGGATACATACAATGCATGAGGTTTTGTGAAATACATGATATATATATATATATTTATGATATTTTAAATAATATATTTGGAATTTATATGTTTTTCTTCTCAAAAAAAGTTTTTAGAAAGTACTAATATATTATAAGTTAAAATAATATTTCCATATCTCAAATTGTGATTAATTTTAGTTATATTTATTTTCAAAAAATATCAATCAAAAATCAAGCTTACCAAAAATGATAAATCAAACACCCAATTATCATATTCCACATTAAATAATACATTTTTAGTTGGCTTCTATAAAAATGCTAAACTTTTTATTAACCGAGCCAATTTACCCTAACATCAAGTCGTTTAACAGAAATAATCAACCCTATTTAACCCCACTAATCAATAGTTTAAAAAAAGATAAGGAGACAAAAAAACATGGTTAAACGGGGTTAAATATTTTCATTAAACGATTAATTATTGGGTAAATCAGTTTGGTCAACGAAAAGTTCAGGGTTTTAATAGAAATCAATTACAAATACATTATTTAATCTGAAATTATGATAATTGGATGTTTGATTTAACCTTTTTGGTAAATTTGGTGTTTGATTGATATATTTTTTCTTCTTTCTGAAACTTGTTATTTAGAGTGATAACAAAAATAAGAGAATTTATATCTATATATATAGGAAAAATGTCGATTTAACAAAAAACTTAGCAAAACATATTTCAGATCATGATTTTGTTCCGACAATCTTAAATTTTTAGTTGATTTTTTATAAATACATTGCAATATTCCATGAATTATAGTCTTCAAAAAAATACTCTTGCATTCTATATTGCGATAATAATTTTGTAACTTGTAAAATACTAGTATCATGACCCGTGCTTTGCACGGGCAAAAATATTAAGAATAACATTTCAAAAAGAAAGATGGATAAGATCAAAATGTTTATAAGCAAAGACTCAACGAAATAAAATCAATAACTGACGGATTAGATGGTCTAGAAGAGGCTGGGAGAAGACACGGGTCATGATAAGGAATTGGTCCTTCAGGAACTCGTAGTGCAGATGGTCTAGAAGAGGCTGGGAGAAGACACTTGTCTATAAATTGTCTAACTTGAGGATCATCAACTTTGCTAAGAGATTGAGGCTTTATACCCTGCAAATGCAACTGTTCAAAGAAGAGCCGCACATTAAAGAGAAATGTAAGACTTGAATATTATAATAGAATAACCGAGGCTTGTATTGATTTAATATGGTGAAACGTTGTTTTTATTTATCATAGATTTCATTACACTTGAGTGCTCCATTATTTAAGTGTTCACAGATATTATGGAGCTTCTCTCTGCACAACATTTGTAGTTATAAGAGTCTGAAAGGTTTCTTCTCTTTCTTGTATCAGTATTGTTGACAGAGACCTTACGACTTATATCTATAAACCAGACTCATAATCTGGAAAAAATATTACAATTAGGTGGCCAAATAAATACATTGTCAACTGAGCTATATATGAAGAAAAACTGTCTTTGACTGTGAGACAGTAGAAGTAACTTCACTACACTGACTTACATTTGCGGACAAGTATAATTACTTACCAAGTCGGAAAGGGTTATGGTATACAAGTTACCTAACAATGGGGAAGTAATGTTCTCGGATCATTAAAATCGATCCTAAGTTGTACAAGAGCGGTGTATTTGTGCTATGAGTATATGCGTATTCTTCGCCTTTTCTGCTCTGCTGAATCTATCAACGACAATGATGATTCAACTTCTCTTTCGTATAGGCATCTCTTGTATGGTCTGAACCCACTTGAATTCTTCTCCAAATTCTCTGAAACTTCTGTAACTGAGCCAAATGTATTATTAGAACCGGTAGAAGACGTTTCTCATATCCCGAGATAAATCAGGTCACATGTATCGAATCAACGTGCAAGGTAGAATTCATGATCTCCGAGTAGTGACTCTCTTCACAGGCATTGATTTAAGATTACCATCATTTCTGTAAGAAGCTGCTTCGTGAGATTCCGCCACAAGGACAATCTTCCCAAAAAGTGTAATCCTTAACAAAGATGGTGAGCCACAAGCAGCATCATCTTTGAGGGATTGCTTAGATGTTGCGTAATCATTCTTTTTATCAAAGGAAGTAGCAGCAATGCACTGGGTGTTATTAGTAGACGAATTAGGTGAAGAGCATCCGTTGATTTGATCCTCTGGACCAAATGATGATAGGACTGAGGTTGGAGAATTTGTTCCTTTGTCCATAGCTGACAAATTAGATGGAGGAGACAGAGAATAAGGAACAGGAGATTTCCGAGGATAAAGACGTGTTGGTCTTCTCTTTGGGCTAGGCGGCGGGATTACAATCGTTTCAGCCGATCCTTCACTTCTATTGTCCGCTTCCTGAGCTATCTGTAATGGGATAGACAACAAAACTGTCAGATTACAAACTAACTACATCAGTAATAATGATGTTTTTCGAACATGTAAATACCCAGAACCTTGGAGAAAAACTTTTGTGCATGATTTCGTATTTGTACAGCAGTTTCAGTACCTATGTGTTCTGCAGCAAAAGCAAAACTAAGGTTCTTCAGAACTTTACCTAGATAAAGAGATGTGGTGTATTAAAGTAAAAAATAAGACCAAAGAACTAATAATACCTTCGATTTGACGCCAACCACGACCATAGAGCTTTATAGCTTGAAGAAACCTCTCATGCTCTTCCTCACTCCACTTTTCCCTCTGCTTAGTCATTGTGTACGGTTTCCTTACATTCAAAAACAATACACAGGGAGATCAGGGAATGTAATCAACCTCAAGATAGTCCTCAATTCTAACAAAGCATATACCTTCACAATGTTTACAATACAGTGACTGCTGGTTTCTGGATTTATTCCTTCGTTTGAAAAGTAACTTCCATTTTCTACATTACTGCTTAGTTCCCCACTTGGATCCTAAATGTGAAAACAATGAAACTGAATAGAAAGCAACAAAAGAGCCTCACAATTCGATAGCTTCTTCTAAAAACCAATACTTTCATATACAGTCTACTTCTTCGAAATTCGATAAGCTACTCTTATTGTATCATATATCTGCAGTCAATTACCGTAGCGGCCATGTCATCATACTGAAGGAAAAGGAAGAGAACAATGAATAGAAAACAACCAAATACTCAATCAGTGATATATCTAACTAAAATTGATTCCATAAGTACAAAGCTGATTCACAACTGAATGATTCTAGAAACTCATCACATAGCAGCTATAATCAAAATAAAGAGAAAGGGGAAGCTTACTCTAATGTATCGACCACTGGGATCTCTGTGGACGAAGTCATCCTCGTCCATTGCCGACATGTACTAAGCATAAGAAAAAGAAGAAAAGAAGAAGAAGGGCGGTGGTCGGGAGGGGTTACACAAGATAGAATTGAAGGGAGATTGGATCAGAGAAGGCTTCACGGGCGACGTAGAAAGAGTCGATCGCCGATTGGGGTCCAGATCGGCAACGGAATGCGGCGGCGAAGGGAATCCCCATCTCTGAGATGATGACAGTCGTATCTCTTATTATCGGATAGATCATCATCTCCTCCATTAAACCACCATCATAAATTTCATAGAATTGACAGATTAAGCTTCAATTACCCTACCAAATCCAAAGATCAAATACCAACGAAAAAAGAAAAGAAACACAAACAAAAGACCATAATAAAAGATCACAATTGTTGAAGTTGGGAGACTCAATAAATTCAGCAATCATATATATATAGAAGGAAATAGGAGAAATGTGCGGAGAAGATGGAGAACTGGAGATCATGGGAGGAGAAACGTATTTGGTTTGTTTTTTAAATAAAAATCTATTAGAAAAAAGTGATGAGGCCATTTTTAAGACTTTTACCACATGTCAAACAAATAGAGTAACAATTTTTTAAAAAATAACTTGTGTATTATACTATTTAGGGAATTTTTTAAAACTTATTTTAAATGGACTACAATCTTCACCAAATTATTTTTAACTCCATTTTGTGATAAGTTTTGTACTTATTAGAATTTTAGGTTTAAAGAAAAATATAACTTAAATACATTTATGAACTGTACCTTCATTAAATAATTTCTTTAACTCATTTTGTGATATCTTTGGTAATTTGTAGGTTTTAAAATTTTTAGTTAAAAACATATTTTAAGACATTTAATGGAAAATAAACTTCACTTAATAATTGTCATTTGGAAGTGATCGTTAATCTAGTAGTAGGTGGTAAGTCTACTTAAGGCAAGCGCACTTCCACATCCAGGGATCAAGTCATGCTGCCTACATTATGTAGAAACTTAACTAATGGGCTCACCAATTGCAACCCAATGTTGACAAAAAAAGTTATTGTCATTCTACTTTATGATAATTCTTGCTAATTTGTAGATTTTAATTTTTATGGTTAAAACTTTAAGATTTTTCATGGAATATAACATTCACTAAATCACTTTTTAATTCTATTTTTGTGATATTTTTTTGGACTTTTTAGATTTAAAGTTTAGTTAAAACTTATTGTAATTATTTTATGACATTCAATGGACTATAAACTTCAATAAATCATTTTTGACTTTCTTTTGTGATAAATTTTGATAATTTTTGAATTTGATTTCTTAGTTAAAATAACTTATATTAACATATTTCATTGACTATAACATTGACTAATAAATTACTATTTGGTTCTATTTTAGGATAATTTTTGTTAAATCTTAGATTTTCTTTGCTAAAAATTTGTTCTAAGACATTTGATAGACTATAACTTTCTCTAACACTACTAGAAAACAACTCATTTGACCATGTTTATAATCATAGATTGTTCAAAAATAGTTGTTCTAATTAATTTTTGACCAATAGAAATTTCTAACCAACGATTTCTTAACTTTAAATTTTTTTAAAAATTTAATCAAAATAACTATTTTTGACCAGTTTATAGTTATAATCATGGTCAAAATTGAGTTGTTTTCTAGTAGTATATATATTAATCGCCAAAAAGTGGTCATAATATTTTGATAATATACCGAACAATTTCTCTTGGTCCAAATATTTTGATTATTGAATGTCCAAATATTTAATTCGTTAAGAAGTAATAGATTTTTAGTCATAATTATGTTGACTAAAATTTTAATCAAAATATTTTGGTCACAATATGACATGTTTTCTTGTAGCGTAAAACCAATCAAGACCTAAATCACATTTCTTACTTTGTTTTATAATAATCTTGTGTGCTTTTTTATTTATTCTTTTGGTTAAAAGCTAGTTTGTAGAATTTCATGGATTATAACCTTCACTAGCTATTTTTTTGCCTTTATTTTGTGATTTGTAGATCTAATTTTTTAGTTAAAAACATATGTTAAGATATTTCATGATCTATAACCTTCCCGAAATCGTTTTTTCACAATATTTTGTTATTATTTCTGGTAATGTGCAAAAATCATTTTATTGGTTAAAAAAATATTTTAAGATACTTATGGAGTTTAACCTCCAATAAAACAGTTTTTATTCTATTTTGTGATGATTTTTGTTATTTTTTATTTTGATTTTTGTGATTAGAAATTGAAAAAATTAACTAATATAAGCTACTTTATTTTATATATTACTAAGATAACCTCTTTTTATTTTAATTACTTAGAGAACCTACTTTTTTCAAATATACATATTTTACCCTTCACTTCAAACATTCCATATAATCCTTCTAGTTTGTCTTCAACTTTTCCAGAAACAAAAACCTACTGTTCTAGTTTTGATTCCCTATAAAACTAATCACGTTGAATTTCTTTTAGTTTCCCTGTTTCAATTTTCCCAAAAAGAAGAACCTTTTCTCTTTTCAAACATCGAGATTGTAAGAGAGAAGATAGCTTCAGAGATTTTTGATGAGTTGAAATATTAGGAAGCAACTTTTGAATCGAATGTTTTCTTTGTGATATGAATCTACTGTTGCTCGGTCTTTTATTTTATTTTTATTCACTAAATATAATAGATCCATATATGATGTTGCTTAAGATACATTGCTTTTTTTTCCAGAACAAACAAGACCGATCGATCTAGGTATAGACCGATCGGTCTGCACCATTATTTTCTTTAAATTCAAACCAAAACAATATGGATCGATCGATCTATGCCAAGAACGATCGATCCGTATTATTCTGGTTTGAATTTAACGAA
>OVBA01003453.1:0-27938 GCA_900406435.1 Lepidium aucheri | reverse complement strand
AATATACTTATTATTTAATAATTAATACTTATAATCAAATATATATATATATATATATATATACATATTATAATAGNGATATATTTACTACAATTACGATTGTATATAAAATTTATAAGATATATAATACTTTTTATATATAATAAATATTATTATTTCTTAATTATTAATACTTACAATTAAAAATAATATTTTTCGTAAAAACTTATTACTCATGTGTAAGATAAATATCATTAAGTCGTCTTTCAAGTAATTTAGGGTAATTAACTAATTTTAATCTGAACACAAAATCTAGTAGAGGATCTGTTGGTTTAATTGTGGTTGTGTATATAAAAGAGACTTTGAAGTTATGAGTAGAAGTACGGTAAGCTCCAGTTGTAGGAGAAATTTGTAGGTTTGTAATGATTTCAGTACTTTATTATTCAAGAAGTTTTTTAAATTTAGAAACCAATTCATTCTTCACATTACTTTGAATTTTATCACCCTCATATATATATATATATGTATCAATTATTTTAAAAATATTTTAAATTATTATAAATGTATTTAGATATATAAATTATTAATAACATACTTTAAAATCACAAAGAACCATATCAATCGTTTGAACATGTTCTTTAGTGTATATTTTCCAAAGCTTTAGAAATTTAAGTTTAATCCTCCAGGCTTATTTGTTGGGTTTCAACAAAAAAAATTCGAAGAAAGACATGATAAAGAAAAACAAAACCAAGAGAAATAGAATGCAAAATTTTTTGGTGTTGTTAAATTTGTCCCGAGATGTTTCGTATATAAACTTAGAATCAAGAATATCATTTGTTTGATTTTCCCTAAATATAAGTTATTTGAATTTGGAGTAGGAATATTTCAATAAAATACTTTTTTCTGTTGTTTTCTATTGAATTGACCAATAATCAAAATCCAAACAAACAAAATCATCTTAAGGTTCTTATCAAAATCCAAACAAAAGATTTATTTTAAACCAACGAAATTCAAATCTTAATTGGTTAAAAAAATTTTTAAAACCAACAAAAATCAAATTTTAATTGGTTATAATTTTTATTAAAATAACAAAAATAAAATCTTAATGGGTTAAAGTTTCCTATTTAATAAACGAAATTCAAATTTTAATTGGTAAGAAATATCTTTTTAAATTAACAAAAATCAAATCTTAATTAGTTGAAGTTTTCTTTCTGATTGTATATATGTTTTTATTGAAATCTATTATAAATAAATAATTTTTTTTTAAAAATAATCTATCTAAACAAAAAATAAATTAATTAGTTTAAACAAATTAACCAATCAAAACAAGTTAAAAGACTTTAAATCTCTATTATATTAATCTAAATATACAGAAAATTTTATTCATACAATTTTTACAATAGAGATAAGTCATTTGGTTAATTATTAAATCAAATATAAGGTATTTGGTTAATTATTAAATTAATGTTATTATCATAATTTAGCAAACAAAATATGTTTAACTAAGGATCTTATCATAATCTTAACAAACTTATTTTTTACAATAACTATAACTAACAAAATCAAATTAAGGTTCAAAAATATAACCAATCAAATTAAAGTTCAAAAAAATGATCAAATCATAAATAAAATCTCTACAAAGAGATAGAGAGATAAAGATAAGAGTAAATCAGGTTACAAATTATCTAAAGAAATTGTATTCTAACAAATTAATTATTTAAAATAAATCAACCATTCAAAACAATTCTTAAATTTAAAATCTCTATTATTTTATTATAAAGATATGGAAAATCGTAAGTGGCCTTTAGCCTAGTGGCAAGTGGTAAGTCCACTAAAGGCAGGTGCACTTGCATGTCTCGGGATCGAGTCCCGCCGCCTGCATTATGCAGGAACTTAACTAATGGGCCGGTCAGTTGTGGTCCAATGTTGAGAAAAAAAAAGATATGGAAAATCTTATTGTTACGGTTTTATTATAGTAGGGATACTTTTTTTTGTTTTTGTTTCTATTGTGTTGACCAATAGTGTTTAATATTTAAATTTTTATTTTTTAAAATCTAAACAAATTAATTGGTTAAATATTGATTCCAAACAAACATATTTGGAATTGGTTAAACAATCGATCATTAATCTGTATTTATCTGTTTTGGTTAAAAAATTAGTTAAGAGAAGGTATTTGGTTAATCATTGTATTAATGTTGTTATCATAATTTAACAAACAAAAATCTATTTAATTAAAGATCTTATCATAACTTAATAAAAATTTATTGCTACAAAAAGACAAAGTTACAACCGAATCATGTGACAAATTATCTAAACAAATTTTAGTCAGACAAATTAATAATCTAATACAAATTGACCAATCATGAATTTTAATTTCTATTATATTATTATAAATTATATGGATAATTCAACGCTATGGTTTTTTTATAATAGATATTAAGCCAATCAACTTCAACTAATTTGTCTTGACAAAATCTATCTAATTAAGGAACAAATCGAATTAATGAAATATATTGAATCAAATTAATGAAATCTATTTTAATAAATATCTTTAATTCAACTAATAAGGAAATCTATTGAATTGATTAAATTCATGTAGATTAGCCAATAAAATCGTAACAATTAAAGGAATATCTTTAATCCAACCAATAAAATTCATGTAGTTTAGCCAATCAAATCGTAACAATTAAGGAATTATCTTTAATTCAACCAATAGCAAAATCTGTTAAGAATCTTATCATAATCTATTGAATTGATTAATCCAAGTAGTTTAACCAATCAAATCGTAACAATTTAAATTTATTGATACAAAAAGGCAAAGATATAATTGAATCATGTCATAGATTATCCAAACAAATCTAATTCAGACAAATTAATTATGTAATACAAATGGACCAATCATAGATTTTAAATCTCTATTATATTATTATAAATTAAACAGATAATTCAACGCTACAATTTGATTATAATAGAGATAGAGATTGATATTCACAATTCCTTTTTATATTAGGAATATAATCTTAATCCCGGTTCTTCTTTTACTATTTTTTTGAATGTTAGGATTCGATTCCTTCATATAATAGGATTCCTTTTTATGTTAGAATTTAATTCCTTCATATAATAGGATTTCAAATACCTATAAATATTTTATGATATAGTTATAATTATCTTCTCTTTTTATTTTTAATTTTTTAAAATAAATGGAGGAAAATTTTCAATTGTTAGACTTGACACGTGGAAAAATATTATTAATTACTAAGTTTAAAAAAACCTTTCTTTATATAATAAGATAATAATTTTTTTATCTAGTTTAAAAAAAATCCAAGAGAATTTCGGATCGTTGGATCTGACACGTGAAAGGATCCTGTAAATTACTAACTTTGAGAAACGCTTCTTTATATAATATCGACAAATGCGATGACTCTTGGTTAAGGCCTTGCCTTCCCTCATCGATCAAAATGGCCAATTATTTATATAATATAATTATTAACTTTGAGAAACCCTTCTTTATATAATATAATAATATTTTGTTTTATAAAAATAAGTTTTTTAATATAATATATTTCATATAATACGATTAGTAATAAAAATTACTGTTTGTTAAAATTAATTTTTTAACAATTAATATTCCCGATTTCCTTTTCGATTAAGATTTCTTTTAGGTTATGAATTTTTCTTTGATTATGATTATCTAAATATTGAAAAAAACTATTTAAAGTTTTATTTTATCTAGTTTTATAAAAATAAATGAATCCAGAAATTTTTTGGATCATTGGATCTGACACGTGGAAAGATCCTGTTAATTGTTAACTTTGAGAAACTCTTCTTTATATAATATAATAATTCTTTTTTATTAGGATATCTAAATATTGAAGAAATTTATTCAAAGATTTATTTTATCTAGTTTCTTAAAAATAAATAAATCCAGGAAAATTTTGGATCATTGGATCTCACACGTTGAAGGATCATGTTAATTGCTAAATTTGAGAAACTCTTCTTTATATAATATTAGATATAGACCCGTGCGATGCTGATGTTTGCTTTTATTAAATAATGCTTAATATATATATTGAATAATGTCTTAGAAATTTATATGTTTGTAAATTTTGAGATCCAACTATATAATAAGATCTCACATGTGGAAAATCTCTTTAGTTACTAACTTTTGAAATCCAACTTAATTGATAGTTTATAATAAGATTCGACACATAGAAGAATCTCGTTGATTACTAACTTTTAAAATCCAACTGTGTATATTACGATACTCCACAGTTTTGGATGGTTGAGTTCAACACGTAGAAGAATTCGTTTATTACTAACTTCTGAAACCTTATTTTATATAATATGATAAGATTTCAATCTAATAATAAAAAAATAAAAATAATAACACATTAAATTTAATTTTTTTCACCTTCGTTGTTTTTTTTCCTTCAATGCTCTAGGTGTAAATGAAAATAAATTAATTAAATTGGAAAAAGTTTTAAAAGTTGGAAGGTATTGAAAAATTGTCTATGGGTTTATGTATATATAACAATTAATATTCACAATTCCCTTTTATATTAGGATTATGTATACAACTAAATATTTGGGAGTATTTAGATAATTTATTTTTTTAGGATTAGATTATGATTTTTACAAATAATATTACTCTAAAATATCATAGATATATATTTATAATTTTCGTTTTTTATAACTATTTTAATATAATATTATTCTTTATATAATAAGATTACTAATGAATACTACTTTTTGTTAGAAATAATTTTTTAAGAATTATTAGATTATGATTTCTTTATAAATAAATATGATTCAAAATATAATATATATATATATATATCGTTTTTATAAATAATTTTTTAATATAATATTTTTCTTTATATACTAAGATTAGTAATAAAAATTACTTTTTGTTAAAATTAACGTTTTACCAATTAATATTCTTGATTTTCTTTTATATTAAGATTTCTTTTTAGGTTAAAATTCTTTTTAGATTTGGATAACCTAAATACTGAAGAAATATATTTAAAGTTTTTTTCAATCTAGTTTTAATGAAATAAATAAATCCAAAAAAATTTCGGATCATTAACTAACTTTGAATCTGACACGTGGAAGAATCTTGTTAATTACTAACTTTGAAACCCTTTTTTATATTATAAGATAATAATTCCTTTTAGATTAAGATTTATTTTAGGTTATGAATTCTTTTTTGATTAGGATTATCTAAATATTGAAGAAATCTATTTAAAAATTTATTTTAGGGGAATTTTCAAAAATATCCCTATTGGTATGTACCCTTTTCAAAATCTAACATTTCCTTTGAAAATTAGGAGAGAGAAATGGTCATTAGGGGTATGTTTTGAAAAAAGTATTTCAAAAGTGGCATTTTTAATAATTTCTTTTTATTTTATCTAGTTTTTTAAAAATAAATAAATCCAGAATTTTTTTGAATTATTAGATCTGACTCGTAGAAGGATCCTGTTAATTGCTAACTTTGAAAAACTCTTTCTTATATAATATAATAATAATAATTGGCCTTTAAATTGATTCAAATTTTCTAAAACATTCCTACCCTTTGACTTCCAAAACATTACGTGGTTACATTTTTCTTATAAGATAAATAAAATAAAAGACTTTTCTCTTATTTGATGAAATAATACGTCTCCTATATTTTAACTACTACAATTACTTACAGTAACCAACGTGTATATATATAACTCAAATAATTCGAAATAAATGATTTTTGTTTCTATAACTTTGGGAATCTACATCTTTGTTTTATAATATTGTTGATCTAAATTATAGACTAATGTTGTAAATTTAAAATCTTACACACTTCTTTTAAAAAAGATCTTTTATATCGGATTCTATTGCACTTATTGTTGAATTCAAAGGTTCGAATATGTGAAATCAAAGAAGCATAAAGAATAACTCTCTTTATTAGCTTAGGAAACTCAATGCAAAATATAAACTCTCTATCTCTCTAATCTCACAATCTCACAAGTTATGCCACAACATAGGCATCTCCTTATATAGATTAGACAATTTTCTATTCCTATTAGGAAAACTATATTTTAGATAACTCCTAAAATGTCTCAAGTTTATCTCTAACTACATGTTTTGCTCAACAAGTAACTTGATTCAACCTTATCACAACACTCTTCTCTAGAACAAATGCAAAAATTAAAGAGACAAAAATCAACAAAAACCCCAAAAATAAAATCAGAGAACATCAAATGTTTCTTGCTTTTTGTTTCTATTTACCAAAATCGAATTTTAGGACATCAAATATTTTCAAGATTACCAATTTTTATGGTCTCTTTGTTATATTATTGCTTTTAGTTTTTATGTATTTTCTTATCTTGCACTTTCTTCAACACACTTGTTCCTTTTTTGTTTGTATACATTAAGAATCATGTGATTCAAGAATTTTAGGATCCCACATCTTATGGATTATGAAATGGAGTCGAAGTAGTTAGTGTTTCTAGGTGTATCTCTCATCTTCTTCTTTGATCTCTATTGCATCTACATGACCATGTCAGGTGTTGAATTGGAAAAGCTCAAATACTGAGGAACATTGTCCATTTGTTCAGTAAATTTATGTACAATAATTTGTTAAGAGAAGTTACGACTAGTGATGGTATGACTACCTTCTTAGATATGTACGTACCTTCTTTTGTTTGGCTCATTGCTCTTTTGAAACAAACAATAAAATATTTTTTGATTTGGTTATATACTCTTTGGTGTATTGTCGATTAAAAGGAAAGATCGATTCTAATGGTGTTGTTGCTGCTTGCTCGAAGAAGAAATGTCTGTTTGAGTCAAATTTCTTCTATCTACATATATAGGTAAATAATGTGGCTTTATCCTATTCATATATTAATGAAGAGTAATTCTGGTTTTTAGGTACTCATTAGTTTTGAAAAAATATATTGTCTTCCTCCTACATATTGTTTTTGATTTTTTTCATTCTACTTAGCATGTCTTGGTATAGGGCTGACACTTTCAATTTATGTTGGAATTAACTATTTGATTTTCCTATTATAGTTAATCTCTATATATAGGATATGAATTCAGACATAGATGAACATGTGCATTAAAGGTTTCCAAGCGATGAGAAAAGTTTTAATTGCCGATGGAACTTACATGAAGACAATCCATAGTGGTATGTTGCTTCTGGTTAAAGCTCAATCCAACCATCACCATTTCCCAACCACTTTTGATGTAGTTGGTGGTGAGAAAGACACTAGTTGGCGTTGGATTAATATGAAAAGTGTAATTGTGGATGAGCATGAATTGATTTTTCTCTCAGACAGAAATCAGAGTCTCATCAAGGTAATTCATGAGGTCTTTCCATTATCAACATAGAGTTCACAACTATCATCAGACTAAAAATCTAAAAGATAGATGCTTAAACATTAACAAGGAAACAATTGCGGCGAAGTTCAGATAATCAGTTAATATTTATACAGAAGTTGAATTCTTAAAACTTTATGATGCATTTTGAAAGAAAAGTATCCTATCATTGTAGAGTATCTGGATAAAATTGTTGTCGTGGATACATGTACAACAAAGAAAACAATGTTACAAATGATCAATGTTATTGTTGCAAAATTGGTTGAGTAGTTTAATAATGATAAAAAGAGTTACGCAGAATTATCATCCACATAGAAAATTGTCCTTTTTGTGCAAGGCGTAATACATTCAAGATGTCCTGAAGAAAAATGGTTGACAGTGCATGAACTCAAACGTTATCTCCTTGAGTTTTTTGTGATCGGACTCAATGGGAAAACCTATTTGGTTGATTTGAAGATGAAACAATAAGTTGCAAGTTTGAAGCCTCAACAACAAAAAGTCTATATGCAACATTATCGATCATTTTATAAACACCATTGATCCTCTTATGTAGCACCTTAAATCCATCTTCCATCACCTTCATCAACATTTCTTCAAGTGTGAACCCATGCGGTGGTTGGATTTCCCCTTCTTGCTCCACCGGTTGAGGAGGTGGTGCGTTGAATTTTTGAAAAGCAATACCTACCTCATATGGTTCTCTCCACCATAATTATTTTTGCTTATTCTGCACCCATTCGATCCAAGAATCAACAATTGGATCATCTAAATCAGTGCGCTCATAGCCATCCATGATGCGAAGTGGACGAGTTTCCTCTCTCGGAGAAGGTTCCAAGATGCTATGGATTTTCTATTAACGGAAGAAAAAAAAACAAGAATTCACAAATGTAGTTGTCTAATGATTATAGCATGTTCTCTAATCAAATAGTGTACCAGAAAACCAGTTACCACAAACCAACACTCATTTTTTTCTCTATAAATGTTGTCTTTCAACACCAAAACCTATGTCGCCTCATGACCTTATTACAATGCTGCCTACCTATATGTCGAATGTGCTTGAATTGAGACTCTTTTTGACGGTTCAAGGCGAACTAAATTGTTAAGTGTAGTGGAGATTTCACACATTGTTGAAATATCGCAAGTCTTTCCTTAATTCGAGTAATTAAAGAAAATTTCCAACGTTGCATCAGATGATTATCCTCCATATCCTGAAATTTAACCATAATTCAAGCACAAAATTGTGATTACAAATACAAGAAAATTGAACACAATGCCTACGACGAACTCGCTCCCCAATAGACAGATACCTTATACGAACTATGAATCCTAATATGAAATTTAACAAAATTATACAAACATAAGAAAATAACTAAGAATGATACAAGCCAAAAAAAGAAAAAATGTGAATCTATTACATTCAACAATACAAACTAAAAGAAGTTATCACAGTGAATCAAAATGACAACTAAAATTCAAAAGAAATCAAGTTATGAAATTCGAAACAATTAATGAATGAAAGTGAGTCAAATCATGTTTTTCAGTTTAAAGCATGAAGCTAAAATGTTATAAAGCCTTATGGCCTGATCACTAAGTAGCCCATCACTAAAAAAGAACCAACAGGAACCAAATATAGAGAGATAAACAAATATATAGGGAGAGAGAGCTCACTTACAAGATACACTCAAGCCCAATACAAAAATCATATCTTTTAACCTATTACAAAAAGACAATGAAGGAAGAGAGATCGATAGTGGAAGATACAAATCAATTAATCATGTAACTATATTGTAACACTCCGCTCCCAACTTTGGAGACAATATGTTATTAAGTGCCAAAAATAATACTTTTTTAACTAAGTTTGACAATGGTCCCAAAATCTTACATAAATTTATTAAATAAAAATGTTCTAAATAGAAGAAAATAACTTTAAAAGAAAACGTCATTTGGAAAAATTAAATAAACCAGAAACAAAAACTTCAATAATTTGGAAGACTCGAACCCACTACTCACGAACCTCGATCTGATCTGAAAAAAGGAAAAATGAGGGATGAGTATAAAATACTCAGTGAGGAGATCACTTCCGCCCACTGAGACTTAAAGTTCTACCCTAATTAAAGCAAATCTATCCTATCACAGAAAGCAAACATATACAACTCGTATTTTTCAACAACTTGTACCAAACATGTCAGTCCGCCGTAGCAGCCAACTCTACACATAATGGCTCACCACCCTCTAGATGGTTCAAGCACTTGTTTGGGAGACCACGGCCCAAAGCTCAATCCTCCCTAGCTTGTCAGCGGTTTTTGGGCTGAAGCATTCCCGTCAGCCCACTTCAGACCATCTGTCTATTTTCCGCAGGAATGCGGACCCGTAGCCAAAGTTGAATTCTGCGTCATCACTCTTTAAGAGATAGCTCAACATACTCTAAATATTCTTTTTTACTTTACTAACTCAAATCTTAATTACTCTCAACCGTATTTTATATCACAATTATCATTAATATTCAAATATATTTAATTATTATATAATATATTCATGCAACTATCATAATAACAAGCAAACACAAAATGTCTAAAATTAATAATATAATTGTTATTATTATTATTTATCAACTTATTTATATTTATAAAAATATTTATATTTATACTTATACTTATATTTCTATTTATACTTAATAAATTACTATAATAATTATTTTATTAATAGAATAAATTAATATTAATTAAACTAAAACTGAAAGACTCGCAGATCACGTCCTCACCTTGATTTGTTGGTGCACAGATCAAAAAACACAGGAAAATAGGTTGAAACACAAGACCTAGCAGCTACCTTGATCTGAACGTCTGATGGTCTATTTGGCTTGCTGGATATGTCCTCTATCCAAAGCCAACAAGTTCCTAGCCCTTCTTACTCAGATGGTAATAGAAAACGACCCTAAAAATGCCAAGTCAAACACGGGTTCATAAACAGAAATCCAGAATTTCACTAACTCAAAGAGAAATTGACTCAACATCATACCTTAAACAGACCATATCTTCCTTAATACGATTCCGATTTGGATTCCGTTTTTGGCTATGAATTCTTGATAGAAAGAGCTATCCAACTCTATATAGATCACTGCCATAGGATTAGTGATCACACAGTTATTAATCCTAAAATTAAGCCAAATGGGCATGTTTCTGAAACAGCAAAAAGTTTTGTCGCCTTACCTTAAACTGATCGTAACTTCCTTAATACAGCTCTGATTGACAAGCGGTTTACGCCTAAGGATTCTTGAGAGAATGAGATTTCAAAGAATATGCAAAACACAAACAACGGATCAGTAAATCAAAAGTTATTGACCCCGAAACTAAGCTGTCCGGACTGGATTTCTTACCAGTTTAAAGCTTCTAATGTTGGCTCAGCAAAATTCGAAAGTAAAAAGCGTGACTTAGGAGATCAAGTTTGCAGATGGGAGAAGGTAAAGAGATGAATTGGCGCTGAGATTAGTCGGTTATATAGGAGGCGTGACTTGATCTTAGGGTTAGGTTGCTAACCCTTATCTTCTCCCACAAATCCTCTTTTCATTCAAATTTGAATCTCATTCTCTTATTGAGCCTTATAGGCCACGAATTTAACTCTAAAAAAGAAAATTCATATATGGGTCTCACAATTCTCCCCCACTTCTTGGAATTCGTCCTTGAATTCTTCATTCTCAGCTCTTGTCCTTTAGGAAGAACTCTGGGTAATCTTCTCGCATTTTCTTCTCTGACTCCCATGTTAACTCTTGGATTTCATCTCTCTCAGTTAATCTGAATAGTTCTACTTTTTTTGTTCTTATTGTCCCCCTCTCTTCTGTTTACCACTGCTACGGGTCTTTTTCTCACCGATAAATTAGACTCTAAGTCTTCTGGTGGTTGTGAGATAATGAGCTCTGGCTCTGTGACTACTTTCCCGAGCACAGACACATGAAAAACGTCATGAAAAGCTGCGAGCTCTGGTGGTAACTCAAGTCGATATGCAATAGCTCCAATTCTCTCTGTGGTGGGGTAAGGACCCATGTACCTTGGCTTGAGTTTCCCTCTCTTAGCCCAATGGTCCACTCCTATGAACATTCTCATCTTCAGGTACACCAAGTCTCCTACCTCAAACTCTAGGCTTTTTTACCTTTTATTTGCATAGCTTTTCTAACGGTCATGAGTATCTATCAACCTTCTCTTAAGAATCTTTACTTGCTCCCTCAGCTCCTGAATGATTGCAGGTTCTATATCCTGATGTTCTCCCACTTCAGTCCAACATAGTGGTGTGCGACAAGGTCGTCCATAAAGAGCCTCAAATGGTGGCATGCTTATGCTTGCATGATAACTGTTGTTGTTAGCAAACTCTGCCAGATGCAAGTGTCGTTCCCAACGACCACCCCAATCCAGCATACGAGCTCTAAGCATGTCCTCTAATGTCTGAATCGTCCGCTCTGTCTGACCATCTGTTTGAGGATGATAAGCTGTGCTCAACTGCACTTTGGTCCCTAACGCCTTCTCAAACACGCCCCAAAACTCTGATGTAAACTTTGGGTCTCTGTCTGAAACAATACTCACCGGAACACCATGAAGTCTGATGATCTCGTTAACATACCTTTGAGCTAACCGATCTGCTGTGTCTATCTTGCTTATTGCCAGAAAATGAACAGACTTGGTAAGTCGGTCTACAGTTACCCAAATTGCATTCTGCTTACTCAATGTTCTAGGAGGTCCTGTAACAAAATCCATAGTCACCATATCCCATTTCCATTATGGTAATGGCATCCTCTGAAGAAGTCCACTCGGTACCTAATGCTCTGCTTTCACCAATTGACAAGTTGTGCACTTTGCTACCCAATCTGTTACTTTGCATTTCATCCCACTCCAATGGTAATACCGCTTTAGATCCCGATACATCTTTGTAGAACCCGAATGAATTGAGAAACGCAACTGATGTGCTTGCTTCAAAATCTCTTCCTTCAAACCTCTGTCATCAGGAACACAAACTTGGCCTCTGAAGATAAGTGTCTTATTCTCCGTGGTCTCATAATCCATAACTCCAATCTCAACTGACTTCAGTAAAGCAGTATCCTTCTTCTGAGCCTCACGAATTCTCCACAACAAATCTGCTTGATGTACTGCTTTCAGACCGAGGACATCATCCTCAACAAAAACTTCACATATCCTGAGGCTAGATAACACTGTTGCAAGCGCTTGCACTTCCTTTGTACTTGTTGCATCGCTTCTTCTCCAGCTCAATGCATCTGCCACCAGATTAGTTTCTCCGGATGGTAAGAAATTTCCAAGTCATAGTATGCTAGCAACTTTACCCATCTCTGCTGCCTCAAATTCAAGTATGATTGGGTGATTATATATACTTCAGACTTTTGTGGTCACTTGTACTTTTTTGCCATACAAGTATGCTCTCCAAACCTTAAGAGCAAAGACCACTGCTGCAAGCTCCAAGTCATAAGTAGGGTAGTTAACCTCATGCTTCCTCAACTGCCTAGATACATAAGCAATGACCTGACACTCCTGCATAAGCACACAGCCGAGCCCAGTATTTGAAGCATCTGTGTAAACCACATATGGCACACCTACTCTCGGTAAAACCAACACAGGCGCTCTTTCAAAATTTCAAAACATTGCGCACACGCTTCTGACCATTCAAACCGTGCATCTTTACATGTGAATTCTGTCAGTGGCTTGGCCAGATTTGCAAAATCTTCCACAAACTTCCGGTAATATCCAGCAAGCCCTAAAAAGCTACGGACCTGAGTAGCACTCTTAGGTATTGGCCAATCTGTGATCATACTGATATTGTCTGTGTCTATTGCAACCCCTTCTTAAGACACAATGTGGCCGAAGAACCCAATCTAACTCTGCCAAAAACTGCACTTAGATGACATAGCATACAATTGTTGATCCCTCAAGGTCTGCAACACAAATTTTAGGTGTTCATCATGCTCCTCCTTACTCTTTGAGTAAATCAAAATGTCATCAATGAACACAATGACAAACCTGTCCAGATACTCTCGGAACACATTGTTCATAAGCTTCATAAAAGCGGCAGGGGCATCCGTCAATCCAAAAGGCATCACTGCGTATTCATAGTGCCTATAACGTGTCCTGAAAGCAGTCTTTTTGATGTCCTCTCCAGCAATAGCAATCTGATGATAACCTAATGCCAAATCAATCTTCGAAAACCATGAAGCTCCTTGTAGCTGATCCAATAACTCATCAATCCGTGGTAGAGGATATGTATTTTTGATGGTTACCTTTTTTAACCCACGGTAGTATGTACAAAGTCTAAAACTACCATCCTTCTTCTTCACAAACAACACAGGGGCTCCCCATGGTGAAGTACTCGGTCTAATGAATCCTTTCTCCAACAATTCTTCCAACTGCTTCTTTAGGTCTGCCATCTCAGGTGGGGCTAAACGATAAGGAGCTCTTGAGATAGGAGCTGTCCCAAGCTCCAATTCAATGGTAAACTCATCTCCTCTTCCAGGGGTGCCCTGTAAGTGGTTCGAAAAAATCTGTAGCATACATGACCGCCTCATCAAGAGTAGACGGTCCTACTGTACCACATCTCTGAAGGACAAGGTCTCGCAAGTCCTCTCTGAGTCCTGTCATGAACATCTGAATTAACTCTGCAGGCGAGCTAGTACTCTTGAGGATTTTTGCTTCTATCCATCCTTGTCTGACTACCTTGCCACACGCCAAAGGGATCCGAACTTAGCATGACTTCGACGTCCACCAACTTTTCTTCATCAATGATGTGTTGCTTAAGTGTCTTTCGTGGTCTGTCACACCCTTTCTTAGGTGGAACAATTTGAGGAGGTGTCACTACTTTTGGCGATGTCACAACTTTTTGCGCATACTTAAAACCTACCGTCAACCTCGAGTAACTAATACTCCTGGACGCTTCTTAAATTCATGATCTATTACAAACCCAAAAAACAAGAAAATAAGTTCAAGTCTCCAAAAACATTTTTTTAATTAACGAAAATACTTAATAAGTAATAAAATAATAATATTTTTTATGAAGTCATCAAAGACTAATAAAAATAATAATAATAATAATTATGTATATTAAGAATTTTATTTTTATTTTTTAAGAAAAACCAGTTAGCTTTCTGGGACAGAACCAGCTTGGCTAAACCTGGCTCTGATACCACTTGGAACAATTCGCTCCCAACTTTGGAGACAGTGTGTTATTAAGTGCTAAAAATAATACTTTATTAACTAAGTTTGATAATGGTCCCAAAATCTTACATAAATTTATTAAATAAAAATGTTCTAAAATAGAAGAAAATAACTTTAAAAGAAAACGTCATTTGGAAAAATTAAATAAACCAGAAACAAAAACTTCAATAACTTGGAAGACTCGAACTCGCTACTCACGAACCTCGATCTGATCTGAAAAAAGAGAATAATGAGGGATGAGTATAAAATACTCAGTGAGGAGATCACTTCCGCCCACTGAGGCTTAAAGTTCTACCCTAAATAAAGAAAATTTATTTTATCATAAAAAGCAAACATATACAACTCGTGTTTTTCAACAAGTTGTACCAAACATGTTAGTCCGCCGTAGCAGCCAACTATACACATAATGGCCCACCACCCTCTAGATGGTTCAAGGCACTTGTTTGGGAGACCACAACCCAAACCTCGATCCTCCCTAGCTCGTTAGCGGTTTTTGGACTGAAGCGTTCCCGTCGGCCCACTTCAGACCATCTGTCTCTTTTCCGCAGGAATGCCGGCCCGTAACCAAAGTTGAATTCCGCGTCACCACTCTTTAAGAGACAGCTCAACATACTTTAAATATTATTTTTCACTTTACTAACTCAAAATTTTAATTACTCTCAACTATATTTTATATCACAATTATCATTAATATTCAACTATTTTAATTATTATATAATATTCAGACAACTATCATAATAAAAAGCAAACACTAAATTTCTAAAATTAATAATATAATAATTATTATTATATATCAACTTATTTATATTTATACAAATATTTATATTTATACTTATACTTATATTTCTATTTATACTTAATAAATTACTATAATAATTATTTTATTAATAGAATAAATTGATTTTAATTAAATTAAAACTGAAGGACTCGCAGATCACGTCTTCATCTTGATTGGTTGGTGCACAGATCGAAAAACGCAGGAAAAATAGGTTGAAACAAAAGACATAGCAAATACATTGATCTGAACGTCTGATGGTCTCGTTGGCTTCCTGGATATGTCTTCTATCCAAAGCCAACAAGTTCTTAGCCCTTCTTACTCAGATGGTTAAAAAAAGGTCAAGTCGAACACAGATTCATAAACAGAAATCTAGAATTTCACTAACTGAAACAGAAACTGACTCAGCATCATACCTTAAATAGACTGTATCTTCTTTAATACGATTTTGATTTGGATTCCGTTTTCGGCTATGAATTCTTGAGAGAAAGAGCTTTCTAAAACTATATAGATTACTGCCATAGGATTAGTGATCACACAGTTATGAACCATAAAAGTAAGCCAAATGTGCATGTTTCTGAAACAGCAAACAGTTTTGTCGCTTTACCTTAAACTAATTGTAACTTCCTCAATACAACTCCGATTGACAAGAGGTTTTCGGCTAGGGATTTTTGAGAGAATGAGCTCTCCAAGCATATGAAATAGACAAAAAACGGATCAGTAAATCAAAAGTTATTGACCCCGAAACTAAGCTGTTTTGACTGGATTTCTTACCAGTTTGAAGCTTCTAATGTTGGCTCAGAAAAATTCGAAAGTACAAAGTGTGACTTAGAAGATCGAGTTTGCAGATAGGAGAAGATAAAGAGATGAATCGGCGCTGAGATTTGTCGGCTATATAGGAGGGGTGACTTGATCTTAGAGTTAGGTTGCTAACCCTTATCTTCTCCCACAAATCCTCTTTTCATTCAAATTTTAATCTCATTCTCTTATTGGACCTTATGGGCCACAAACTTAACTCCAAAAAAAAACATATTTGTTAATGCAGCTCACTAATGATCGAATTGCAATTCTCTCAGCTCACAAACTCTCTCAACTCTCTCGATTGTGAAAAATGAAAGGTAAAGAAGAATGCAAAACAGAATTATAGAGTTCCCTCAAACTGAGGTACGTCTCTCTTCAAGATTGAATCCCGGAATTCACTAATGTTTTTCTCTGTTTTTCTTTGTTATAGGTTGCAGAAGAAACAAACTCGATGCTATATGTTCACGAAGAAGATGAACTTCGACTTATATATGTCCAGGTTAATTCACAACACTCAGAAACAAAACATGGACCTTAAACCCATTAGCCAAAATTTGGCTTATATCAAACTCGGCCCAACTTTGGTCCATTAGCCATTAACTTTTGGCTTAATGGGTTTGAGGTTTCGGCCCACATTTAAAAATGCAGGACAAACCCTACGACACTTTACCTTTGTCTATCATTTGATCCGAGCAAACCTTAGCCGCTTGAGCTCACTCCTCTCTTCTCTCTGTGAACTCAAAACCTGTAACTCAATGAGTAAACCACTCAACCACTCAGTTCTCATCTCCAGTCAACTCAACAGCGTAAGTGACTCCTGATCTCTTCAACTCTCTCTTTTCCTGAGTTCTTGAGTTAAAGCTGGACAATTTTTTCTTTCCTTTCTCTGTTGACGATTCATATCTTCTCACAGAAACTAAGCGCCTTTGTTTTTTCTCTGTCAAACAGGTTCACCAATAACAGATCGCCGGTCTTTGCATGTCGAAAGACACATGCAAAGACCTTGTCTGAACTAAAGTTTCAGACCCTTGGGTTTCTTCCTCTATCAAAGCCTATTAGACTTCAACAGATCAAGAAACCTTGCTTACCCAAGAACTGCAAAGGCTCGAGTCATTTTCTGGTCAAGACTCAAACATATTCAGAGATTGCAAGCAACCCCTGAACTTCTCACTAGGTAATACCTTCGTAAACATATCTGCTGGGTTTATCGAAGTGTGTATTTTGTGTAGTGATACTTGATTCTCTTGTATCACCTCTCGAATGTAGTTGTACTTGACCTTAATGTGCTTAGTTCTCTCACTTGACATTCGATTCTGTTCTAAGTAGATATCGCTCTGTGAATCACCGTAAATTTCTACTGGTCCTTGCTTGAACCCCATTTCCTCTGTGATCCCTTTCAACCAAATTGCTTCTCTGCAACTTTCTGATAGTGCTATGTATTTTGATTCCATAGTTGATAGAGCCACTACTTGTTGTAGTCTAGATCTCCAACTCACTGTATTACCACCAACTGTGAATGCATAACTGGTTATTGATTTGTATCTATCTAAATCACTTGCATAGTCTGCATCACAATATCCTTTGACTTTGAACTTCGTATGCTTCTTGAATGTTAGACTTATCTTTGATGCATCAATCAAATATCTCATTATCCACTGAACTGCTAACCAATGTTGTTTTCTCGGTTTTGCCATAAACCTACTAACCATTCCCACTACATATGCGAGGTCTGGATGTGAGCCAACAATCAAGTACATGAGGCTTCCCACAGCACTGGAATACGGTACGTCTTTCATGTACTCTTCTTGTTCATTTTCTTCTTCAGTAGATAATTTCTTCAATTTGAAATGAGAACCTAAAGGTGTTGAAACTGATTTACTGTCAATCATTCCAAAAACTCTTAAAATCTGGTTTATATATGATCCTTGAGATAGAACCAACGTTGAGGTTGTTCTATCTCTGTAGATATCCATGCCTAACATTTTCCTGGCCTTTCCAAAATCTTTCATCTCAAACTCTGTACTCAGAGTTTTCTTGAGCTTGTTGATCTCATCTAGATCAACAACTCTGATTAACATGTCGTCAACATATAGGAGTAGATAGATCATTTCCTTTAGGCAATTTCTTCTGATATAAACACATGGATCGTATTTCTGAATGAATATGTCAAACCTCTGGTTCCAATCTCTTGGACTCTGCTTTAACTCATATAGTGACTTACAAAGTAAACACACCTTATCTTCTATACCCTTAACCACATAACCCTCAGATTTACGCATGTATACTGTCTCTCTTAGAGTCCCATGTAAAAATGCAGTCTTTACATGTAATTGCTCCAATTCCATGTTGAAATTTGCAACTATAGACAGTAATATTCTGATAGAGGCATGTTTTACCATTGGTGAAAAGACTTCACTATAATCTATACCCTCAGTCTGAGCATAACCTTTAGCCACCAGTCTAGCTTTGTATCTAGGTTTCGCTACTCTGGGTATTCCTTACTTCAACTTGAAAATCCATTTAGAACCAATGACTTTCTGTCTTGAAGGCTTATCAACTAGATCCCAAGTCTTATTTCTGACAATAGAATCCATTTCCTCGTCTGCTGCTTGTATCCATTTCTTCCTATCTTTACTCCTCTTGTCTTCTTGAAAATTTCTTGGCTCATCCACATTATCATCATCTTCACAAGAAAGAGCATATGCTACCACATCCGCATCACCATATTTTGAAGGAGGCTTCATTTCTCTTATTTTTTTATCTCTGGCTAAGAGATAATCGCTTAGTTCTGAACTGTGACTTGAATCTGTATCCATGTCCGAAGAACTCTGTTCCGCTGTTTCATTTCCTGATTCTCCTTCTGATTCTGTGACACTGTGATTTCATGTTTCATCATCATCACCTGAAACAGATTTTGGACTTGCTCCACCTAATTCTGTAACTTCATCATCCTGGACTCGATTTCCACCATTAGTTGAAGCTTCTTGTCTTTGTATGTTATCTCCCAGAATCTCTTCAATATCAACTTTGAAAGTTACCTTCTTCTTGTTTTTCTTTTGGATCACTTGGCCGTTCACTGAGTATGTGGTTGTTACACTAGATAGATCCTTGTAAAGCTTATCTTCATTGAAGCCAACATCTCTGCTTATTACCAGTTTCCTTTCTTCTAGTAGCCAGACACGATAGCCAGACACGATAGCCTTTCGATATCCAAGAAACACACCCCTTGTTGCCCTGGGATTTATCTTGCTTTGAATTGTATGAACATAAGCTATACATCCAAACACTTTCAAATGATTGTATGTAGGTTTTATGTTTGACCATAATTCATCTGGTATCTCAAAGTTAATAGATGCAGAAGGCGACTTGTTAATCAAATATACTGCTGTATTTGCTGCTTCTGCCCAGTACTCTTTACTTAGTCCTGAATCTGATAACATACTCCTCACCTTTTCCATAATGGTACGATTAATCCTTTCAGATATTCCATTATGCTGTGGAGTATAGGCACATGGTCTTATGTCTCTTAATGCTTGATTCTTTGCATAGGTCTTCAAACTGACTCTTACAGTATTCTAAACCATTATCCGTTCTTAAGCACTTTATCATTTTTCCAGTTTGATTTTCCACTAGTGTTTTCCAGTCCTTGAATGCTTGAAATGCTTCACTCTTCTTTCTCAGAAACCTGATCCATACTTTCTTAGAATAGTCATCTATGAATGTTATGAAGTATTGAGCTCCTGAAATACTTGGTGTAGTGTTCTGTGATCCCCATAAATCCGAATGGATGTACTCTAAAGTACATTTTGATGTATGCTTTGCTTTCTGAAACTCAATCTATGTGTCTTTCCCATAGCACACGCATCACAGAAACTCAACCCTTTAATGTCTTCACATCTCAAGCACCCTTTATTGACTAATGTTTCTAGTGACCTCTTGCCCATGTGACCAAGTCTTTGATGCCATTTCTTTGTCAAATCTTCATCAACTTTTGTCACATTAACTTCTGTAGTCTTAACTTAACCATCTAGGTAGTAAAGATCATTTTTGTATGTTCCTGATAGAAACTTCTTTCCTTCCTTGTAGAATTGAATCTTGAAATCCTCACCAGTGTATTTGCAGCCAATCAGTTCTAGCTGGCCATAGGAGATTAAGTTTCTACTCATTCTGGAACGTATATGACCTCTTCTAGTGTAATCAGTGAATCATCTGAATTCTTTATACTGAGTTCTCCAATTCCTTTGACTGTACATTATGTGTCATTTCCCATGTATACTCTGTTTCCATCAAACTCCACCAAACCTGTAAGCAGCTCTTTATTTGGTGTAATATGATAAGTACATCCAGAATCTAACACCCAATCATCTGTAGACGCAATCAAACTAATAGTAAGAGCCAAAGAATCTTAGTCAAATATTGTGAGATTTTCCGTGTCCTTAGATTTGTTTTGGTTTCTCTTAGGACAGTCTTTCTTCCAATGATTAGTATCACCACAAACCCAACATGCCTTAGCATTGTTATTCTGCTTTCCTTTAGACTGTGATCGACCTCTGCTTTTAGATCTTCCTTTACCATTTTCGTTATTGTTTCTAGTTTCTGACCTCCCTCTGTTCTCAACTGTCAGACTTTCTGCTGTACCTTTTCTTTTATACAACTGACCCTTCTGAATTAGATTTGACTCCATCCCATAAGCTCATGTGATAACATCATTCATGATCAATGTATCTTTAGCATTTCCAAACTGTAATATATGAACCAACAGATCAAACAAAGGCAGTAGACTATTAAGCAGACAAATAGCTTGATCCTCATCTTATATGGTGACTTTCACACTTTCAAGATCATTGACAAGTTTAAGAAACTTGTCAAGATTTTCTTCAATAGTTTTATCTTCATCCATTCTGAAGCATGAGAACAATTTTTTCAGATAGATCCTGTTTGCTTTAGTCTTGGTTTGATAGTCTCTTTCCAAGGCCTTCCATTGTTTGTATGCAGTAGTTTCATGCATAACCTTTCTCAGAACTAAGTTTGTGAGGCATTGACTGAGTAAACTTCTTGCTCTCCTGTCTTTCATTTTCCAGTTCGGATCTTTAACACTGGTTGTTGCTTCTTCTTTGATCTCTTTTCCTTTTTCTATAACCTGTCCTTCCAAATGCACTTCTCCGTGTTCTTCTTCTATGATAGATAACAATCCCTATATCTCGAATTGACCTAACATCCTATATTTCCATAGACCAAAGTCTCCTTTCCCATCGAATCTTTCCACCTCAAACTTGCCTAGTGTTGCTTCCATTCTGTCTTTTGTATGATATTGACTCGATAACCTGCAGAATTACTAGTCGATGATTTGTTGATCTTGCACAGAAATATTTCTTGAGCAACAAGGCTTTGTTAATTGATGAATTAATAAGTTTGAATTTGGTGAATGGCTGATTGATCTGTATCGATTCTTTCTTTCTGAATCGAACTCTGATCTGAATGTTTTTTTTCTTTGATGCGAGGTGAACAAGATCCCGATTGTCCTTGAATCCTTCAATCCGACTTGTTCTTCTTCACACGAGTCTTTACAGGTGATTGAATTTTCCCTCTTTGCCTATCTTTCGATCAAATTAACCTGGCGCTCTGATACCACTTGTTAATGCAGCTCACGAATGATCGAATTGCAACTTTCTCAGCTCACAAACTCTCCCAACTCTCTCGATTGTGCAAAATGAATGGTAAAGAAGAATGCAAAACAGAATTATAGAGTTTCCTCAAACTGAGGTACATCTCTCTTCAACATTGAATCCCAGAATTCACTAATGTTTTTCTCTGTTTTTCTTTGTTACAGGTTGTAGAAGAAACAAGCTCAATGCTATATGTTCACGAAGAAGATGAACCTAGACTTATATATGTCCAGGTTCATTCCCAACATTCAGAAACAAAACATGGGCCTTAAACCCATTTGCCAAAATTCGGCTTATATCAAACTCGGCCCAACTTCGATCCATTAGCCATTAACTTTTGGTTTAATGGGCTTGAGGATTCGACCTACATTTAAAAAATATAGGACAAACCCTACAATATTCATATGTGGGTCTCACATATACAATGATTTACTACATCTTCACTCCTAAGATATTTGGATTTTATCATTGGCATTAGACTTACGTAAATTTGGATATTTTGAATATTAAAGAAGGGAAAGGATTGTTAATTCCCAATTCACATTTGCAAAAAAAAAAGAGTATAAAATGGTTGTAGTGTAGTTATAACTTCAACAAAATCATCCTAAATTATAAATAATACAAGATTTTATAGGTTTTAATTAATATTTTCTATTTTATTGTTAAAGTGATGTTTAGAGACAAAAAGATGTTATTTTGCTGAATGATTTCGTTTTAAAAAATTAACCAAATTGACATCATTTTTTTGTTTAATAGAAAAAAAGGAGTGAATTTTCGTCGAAAATATTTTGTATTCAATCGAGAATCTCAATTTAGCAATGAATGCTTTCACCAAAGAAATACCTAAGTATCGTAGGACGCAAAAATATGTATTAGAATAAGCTCTTTGATAATCAATTATCTAGAAGATTACTGGAGATATCGGAAATTTAACTCATTTGAGGAACTTTGATGTCTCATAGAATAATCTCACCGGTGATTTCCCAGAAAATATTGCTCCTTTGAAACTGATTTCATTCAATCTCAACGGTAATTTCTTCATTATAGATTTACCAAATTTGTAGCTTTAAATCCTAATCTTGTCAAATTTAAGATCTCCAACAAAAATTTCACAGAGACATTACCTAGCAATTTTGGTAATTAAATTAAACAGATGAAAGTTATCGATTTTCTCAAGTCACTCAACTAATCATTTAACAAGTTAGATTATTACATTATTGACTTTTTGTGAATCTCATTTTGATTTTGATCTCTGGCTTTCAGCCACTATTTCTTAGTTGAAGCATATTAATGCTAATATCAAGACAAACCCTAAATATCTAAATCAGATTTTCAGAAGAAGAGTTTTGATTCTTTTTTTTCTTTCTAATTTTTTCATAAAACAAAGCAATGTCGTTTTGTCCGTTTTAATCACCAAATTTATTAAGCAGAACAACGTTGTTTTAACTTACAAAAATAATCAATTCAAACTGCCAATTTTCTTTTCTCCAAACTTAACCATGTATTTTACGTTAACTATTCTTTAAACATTAAATTTTAAGTTGACCGAGCCACATTATCCTATCGTTAAATTGTTAACGGAATTGATTGACTTTGTTAAGATATATTAATCAGTCTCTCTTAGTCTCTTAAGTAAAATAGTGCATTTTGATTAAAAGAAAAAGAAGAAAAGCCTTGCCTATTTTTGTTCATACTTCTTCTTCCTCAAACCCAAAACATTGTCTTTTTCCCAATTTGTTAATTACTCTTAATCATTGTCAACATTTTCTTCTTTTCATTTCCCTTTGTAATTATCACAAGTTTTTGGTTTTTTTTTCTAAATTGGTTCGCTGAAACAGTTTTCAAGTTCTTCAACCTGGTATTTACAGATATAGTTGTTGGTTTTTAGGTAGATTCAATTTTGAAGAAGAAACTGATATATAATGTTAGATTTATTGAAAAAAATTGATTTCATTATTTAATTTAGTTGAAATCAAGAAATGATTTTCATGTTCATCATTTAATAAGTTTTGACTTCTCTCTTGTTTTAGATAGAGGAGAAGAGAAAAAATTGAACAAGGGTTTTTTCACTTTTGGTTTACACATAACCGAGTATAGTTAATAAACCAAACAACATCAAGCTGGTTGCAAACAGAGAGTGATGGAACATGTTGTACTTCACATGGTCTGCATGGACTCCAATCGAACTCTTTGTATTGGACATGTCTTCAAAATTCTTGATATGATCCGTAGGATTCTCTCCTAGTTGATCATTGAAGACATACTGCTTAACCAATGCAATCAGTTGAGGCTTGATCTCATAGTCTTGCTTCTGAATCAGTGAAGGGCGAATAGCAGACATGTTATGATAGAACTGGTGGGACATGTGCAGATCGCCTATGGAACGATGTTGTGGCTGTTGAACAGATCGTTGTTGTTGCTCTTGTAGTCGCCTCAATTATTCAATCTATTGTCCCAATTTCTCCACTGTGACTGCATCATCTTGATCATGATGGTCATTAGCATTACATGTGGGGTCTGTAGGAACAAGATTAGTTATCGCTTTAGCAAGTGTTTCATGTCGTAATTTAAAAGATTTTTAGAGCCTTGACTTCTTCTTACCATAAACCTGAAACACCAAAAAAACAAAAACAGAAGTGTAATATAAGAAACTTAGACTAATATTTGATTGTAAATCAAAAGGCAACATAATTGGTCCCGGAAACGGCATCAAAAACTTGATACACTCAAGATTTAACCCTATGAAACTACTACAGGTGCACAACAAATCACAGTAGTACTTAGGGATTGAATTTATGAAGCCCAAGTGTTAAACTATCGATTTCTAAACCAAATTCAAGCTAAGAAATTTAAATAGAGATTGGTGATTGTAACTAACAACTAAAGCAAATAAACAATATAAACTTCAAATAAATAAAAGCATCAGGCACACATAATTCATCAAGGAGTGAGTAATCTAAACCATGAAACTATTCAGGACAATATTACAACCAATTCTCGAACTCATACATAATTATTTTGAAAACTCATTGTCATGGCGTTGCTTACTATATCTAGCAAGCAAGAATCCTAAACTGTCGTTTGGTCCTAGAGATCTAAACATGCATTATCGATTAGGTCTGATATATTCATAATTAGCCTTAACATCAGCTTTCATTAGATAATGACTAATTTCTTATCTATGTCTTTTCAGGCATCTAACAAGCACTTTTGGTGGGTTAAACATCTTAATATCAAAAGATAGTTGATGAGGCTAAGCTAAGCATTAAACCTAACAATAGATGAACATCACTTAAGATCAAGCCCTATTTGTTCCTAATTAATTAATTCCTTACAACCTTTGAAAATCCTAAACATGATATAGAATTACTTAGACATAGGAAAGAAGAAACAAGCAATCGATATTAAAGAAGGCATAACTAAATTGCAATAGAAGTAATAATATGGTTCAAGAATTCTTCTCCAAAGATGTAGAGTATGAAATCCTCTCCTAAAGCTTACAAGAACAAAACTCTAAAGTCGCTGCTCCGAATTATGAATATATCTCTAAAAAACTATGAAAAATCTAATTTAAAAGGTCTAAAACGTGAATGGGATAAAACAAGTTAAACAAGGCAGAATAAGAAAATTTTCTGGTTTTCTCGCACAGAAACCTGGATTGATTGATCTAGATGCAGATCGACCATTCTTGTGAAGACTAGTCAGTCTTGAATCATGTGGGTCGTTTATTGGATTGAGCACACCTTTTGGTAATAACGGGATCGATATGTTCAGATTGAGACCGCTTGATTTGAGCTTCTGAAAATGCCAGACTTGATTCTTTTTTCCCCAATCTATGCTTTGAATCCTAATCCATCATGACTCGTTTTGCACCTCTAAAGACTCAAAAATACTGCAAAAGACAAAACTAGAGAAAACATGAGTCAAAAACCGATGAAAACCAATACATCAGTTGTCCGTTTTTCAATTAGGATATATGGTTTGAACTCTTGGGTTGCTCCCTTTAGAATCTATGGTTTGAAGTCTTTGTATTTTTTTCATGTAACCTATATCTATATGAACAAATTGGATTGATATTTATGAAAGTTTGGTAGTACCAGTTATGTTACAAATTTCATTGTAATTGTTATCATCTCTTAAAAATTTTAAACTTAAGAACGGTGATTGGTCTTGTTGCTCATTTCATATGAACAATCAAAATAACCCCAGCTACATATCCAAAAATTTGGGTATATATTATAATACTCAAATCCATTAGATTGACACAAACAACCTCAAATCGATATCTTTGCGCATATTTGATCGATCATCATGATTGGTCTCAACTCAATTAGAAGTACAAAAATTGTTTCTGAAGTTATATTTTAACTGTGTTATCAAAGGATTTAAAATGGCTAAAATGATTAACATTGTATCACAAAACATCTAAAATGAATACATATCAATGAATAAGTTATTTAATAATGTAATATAAGTTCAATTCTAAATGCAAACTGAATTTGAAAAGATTTATAATATATATGCTATGTTTGTCTACCTTGTTATATTGCCCTATCAAATGTAGATATGTTGTATCATTCAATACTATAACAATTATACTTGTGATTATTTGACCATTGTGATCCTTGCAAATACATTATTTTGTCTTCAACTAATTTGTATCTTTGTTATCTTGGTTTTCCAATACATCTTCGTGTTTCAGGTGGTATAACATTGGCAATTGTGGCATGTTGAGGTACACACCATACGTTTTCAAAAACATGAATTGGACTAATTGTTTTTCCATAAGTCGTTTTCCATGAATTGTGTTATACACTTCATCGTCTAGTGTATGTAATTTTATGCAACGAGATTACACACCAAAAAAACTAGTGTCATTCACGTAACAGAGCATTTAAATCATTCCAAATGCCAGTTGTGTAATTTAGTAAAGTAAATCATGTCATGAATGTAAACAATGTTTTTTTTGTCAACTCATTCAATAATATTATGAATAAAAGAGGGTAACAACATTAAACCATTAGAATACTCTCTAACATTACAAGCGAGAGTATTAGCCTTATGATTTAAAGATCTCGGAATTAAGTGCGGAGAGAAAAAGCAGAAAAGAGATTGCAACCTAGCAAAGTCCTCTTAGTAAGGATGAAAATCTGGCCACTCATCATGGTCCAAAAAAATCTTTACCACATCTGCACAATCTGTCGCAAACGCCACTTCTATGAATTGAAAAGCTAAGAGAGACTCCATCGCCCAAAGCAAAGCTTCAAGTTCTGAATGAAGAGCAGAAAGACTCATCTTAATACCGTGAGCACCCGTACATTCTCCCTCGTAAGAATCTGGAAAACACATCCAGCCAATTCTTGATACCACATCCGAGCTCTCCCAGGATGCATCAACATACCTATGGCCTATGAAAATCTGATCGGAAGATGAGGAAAAGGACCACAAGGGTCTTATTAAAGAAAGAGTAGGACTAGTCTGGGAAGCACTGCAACATCAGATCTAGCTTTTTTCCATTCTGACATATCTTCGGTGGCCTGAATAATTATCTCTTGTGGATCTCTATTTTTGTTTGAAAAATAATTATCATTTCTCGACTTCCAAATATGCCATATTAACCATGGGAATTATCATTTGTTTGGTCATGAATGCACCAAAAAAGATAATCTAATTTGTACCAAATTGAATTGCCAGTGAAAACATCAATAGCCGAGGGAATACTTGAAAATGCTCAAGTTTGGCATTCAAATAAAACATGATTGATTGTTTCTTCTTCAGCATCACATCGATTTCATCTTGGGTCACAGTTTATACCTCAAGAAATAAGGTTGTACTTTACAGCAGAGCATCCAAATAAGGCTTACATGCATAATTGATAATAAGGTTTTTGAGCCTAAGAAATCAAATCATTGAAACATAGAATAAGGAATGGGAATTGTCGAACCAATACTCAGAAATTGCTTGTAATCAATCTATCTACTACTAGTTCCTAGTTCAAGCAACCTATCAATCTGTCACAAAGATAGGCCATGATCTNTCAACAAGCTTGCAATCTAGCTAATATGACAAAATAGACTAGAGGACAAAATAAAAACAGAACCTAAACGTTCGAAACAGAGAAATGCATAGAAAACAGAGGAAGATAATTGCAATGAATGAAAC
>OVBA01003452.1:0-27949 GCA_900406435.1 Lepidium aucheri | reverse complement strand
AAAAAATAGGGATCTTCAATGTTTTGGAAAAAAGATACATCGAAAATGGTGGGACTAATAAATAAAGATTGACTTCACTTGTTCGGAATTAGGAGAATGTATTTTCTTATTATTATTCTTCTAATAAATAAGGTTAGTAGTGTAATTTTAAAGAATTTCTTAATATGTGTGAAACTGTTAAAACATCAATTAAAAGTGAACAGAGGGAGTATTATTTTTTTGATATAGATATTATGTATATTATTGATACTTAGAATATATACATTTATACAAGAGACAAAAATTATTAGAGAATCTACATTTCATATATACATGATCTGATTGAGCCTGATCTTCTCATTAATCTGATTGAGCTTGATATTCTCCTCAATACACCTCCTCAAGATGGAGGGGTAAAGGCAACTCTAATCTTATTGCATAGTTCTAGAAACTGAGCACAGGACAGAGATTTAGTGAGAGCTCCGCGAGTTGGTCCTTGGTATTGACATGTGACACACGTAGAATCCCTTGTTGTATCTGTCCACAAACGAAGTAGTAATCAAGGGCAATGTATTTCATTCTTGAGTGAAACAACAGGTTGGCGCGGACGTTGTCACAGTAAATAGCTGTAGCGGTCGGAAGTGTTATTTCAAGTTCAGTGATTAAATTTCAAATCCAGTGAATTTTCGCAGAGGTGTTTGTAATAGCTCTGTATTCTACCTCCGTAGCAAACGTGCAACTCCGTTTTGTTTCTTTGCGGACCATGAGATAGGATTTCGTCCTAAGTAGATAACATAAGCGTTTGTGGAGACATAATCATCGGAATCACCAGCCCAGTCGGCATCCGAGAAACCATGAAGTGACAGATTTTTATTTGCGCTGAAATAGAGACCATGACTTGATGTACCTACAAGGTAACGAAGCACTCTTTTGGCAGCCTGCCAATGTTCTGTTGTTGGCTAATGCAAAAACTGGGATAGACGGTTGACATCATATGCAATATTAAGGCGTGTGAAGACAAGGTATTGTAAACTGCCAATCAGCTTTCTGTAATATATTGTGTATGATAGTTTAGTACCCGATGTGAGATAAGTTTGGGACTCATTGCCATAGGAGTACTAACCGGTTTAGAATGTATCATATCATATCTTGCCGATGAAGCATATCCGTGATATACTTTCTTTGGCATAAATGTAAACCTGCATCAGTTATGTGTGCTTCCATACCTAAGAAATAATTAAGATCTTCTGGATCTTTGATTGTAAACCTTGTTGCCAAGAGTTATAGAACCCGATCAATGCTTAATTTTGTGATTCCCTCTGATAAGAATATCATCTACATAGACAAGTAAGTAGACAAAATTCTTATCACCGTGAAGAACAAAGTCAGGTGGTTTCTCCATATATATTTCATCTGTGAGTGTCCCTTGAAGAAATGCATTATTAATGTCAAGTTTCTGAATAGGCCATGAGCGAGAAAGTGAAATTTCAATAACCAATCTGATGGTTGTGGACTTTATCACAGTGCTGAATGTATGTGTATAATCTCGATTATATTTTTGATTATACCCATTAGCAACAAGTCTTGCTTTCCTTTTGCCAAATTTACCATGTGCCAATAATTTTTTTTTTGTGAAAATCCACTTGCTATCAATGACATTATGGTGAAGAGGTCTGGGTACTAGATAAAAGGATTGATTCTGAGCAAAAGCATCTATTTCAATTGATATAGGAGCTCACCAATAAGGATCTTTGAGCACATGTTTTACTGTTGTTTGTTCAGCCAATACAGAGCCATCATGTGCACCAGAGAGGTTGTATTTTGGATTGGGTTGACAATATTGTTTTTCCGGTGGGTTTGCATCGGGTGTGTGTTGATCTACTGTGGATTTGATTCCAGTGATATCGAGGAAGTGGTTGTTGTGTGTGGATCGATGGTGGTATTGGACTTGACCACTGGTGAAGCATTATTATTGTCATGGGTCTGCAAAGAATTTGGGCCAGAATTTGTGTACCTTGGAGTTGTTGGATCTGATTGAGTCTCCTGGGCCTGAGTATTATTAGTGGACTTGTCTCACGTAAGGCAGATGAGTTAAAATTCTTTTGTTCTTGCAAGTTTTTGCATGGAGAATCTGACGACGGTGAATCCAATGAGTCAAACGGAGACAGTGGTGGTGGTATGAGTGGTGACGGCATGATGAAGGGTGTGGAGTCAATGGTTAGATTTGGTGTTTGGTTCTGATCTAAATTTTATGGGCTATGGGTCTTGATTTGGCGGAAAAGGAAAATTGTTTCTTCAGATTGACATGTCTCGATGTGTAGAGACAGCTAGTGATCGATTCACGGCATAAAAAGGCATTTTGAGTTGATGAGTACCCAGTAAAGACACAAGGAGTGGAGCGAGCTTCAAGTTTGTGGTGGTTATAGGGTCTGAGCGAGGGAAAGCACAATGAGCAAAATATTTTAAGTTTAGCGTAATCAGGAGGTGCTTAGAAAAGTTTAAGGTATGGTGAGTTCATGTCTAGAACAGGGGTGGGGAGGTGGTTTACAAGGAATACTGATGTTGGAAAGACATAGGACCAGTAGGATTGATTCATACCAGCGTTTGTGAGAAGTGAAACTCATGTTTCCACGACATGTTAGTGATTTCTTTCTATGATGTCGTTGTGGTGGAGCGTGTGAGGTGGACTTGTGAGATGAGTGATACCAGTGGCAGAAAGAAATGATCTGAGTGCTATAAATTCTTCTGCGTTATCAGAGAAAAGTGTGCCAAATTTTGGTTCGAATTTGTTTTTGACGAGAGCCTTGAATGGTACAAAGACGTCTTTGACTTGGTCTTTTATTTTGAGTGGGTAGAGCCATGTGTATCTGGTATAATGGTCTATGAGAGTCAGATAGTGTTTGTAATTAGCGAAGGATATAACAGGTGAGGTCCACAAATCTGAAAACACGTAATCAAGGGGCCTTGTGGATTTGATTGTAGTTTGTGAAAACATAAGTTCGTAACTTTTATTAATGGAACAATCAACACATGAAAATGGTTTAGATAAAGAAGATGTGAATGTTAATGAAAAAGTGGAAAAAGTACTCTTAAGAATTGTTGTTGATGGGTGGCCAAGTCGATGATGCCAATTGGACAGAGATGTTTTTGGCAAGGTGGAGGCGATATATGTGGAGATGGAGGTTGCGAATGTCAGCACTCATACAACTCAGCTCTAGCTCTTCCTTGAAACAACATGACCCCGAGGTTAGATCCTTCACCTAAAAACAAGAAGAAAATAATTCGATGAAGACTCGATTAGTGTTGCACAACTTGTAGACAGAGATCAGGTTTTTGTGTAAACTAGGGACACAAAGAACATCTTGGAATGTAAGATTATGAGTAGTAGAGGGTACAGTGAATAAATCCGTGTGGCTGATGGGAAGAGGAGAGCCATCACCGACAAGAACATTGTCCTCTCCTTGATAAGGTTGATGTAGGGACAAATTGTTTAAGTCAGTCGTCATGTGATGAGTGTCTGCGCTGTCAAGGATCCAGTTTGGTGGAGGAGATGAAGTGTGAGCAATGTTTTCTTGTGGTTGTCAAGGAGGGTATTGTGGCATGGTGTTATGGCGGTAAGGTGCAGTTGCAGGTTGGGGAAGTTGAAGGCAATGTTTGGCACTGTGGTCTTGTACACCACACAGTTGGCATTGTCCTTGGTAATCTGGCTGATTACGGTTGTTGGATCGAGGCTCAGAGTTTTGTCCACTATTGGTTCTGACAAGACGATAAGTTGTTAGAGCTGTACTTGTTTCTCGCTTGATTAATATTAGCAAATATATGAGCCACAGAGGAAGTGGTTAAAGCAATCAAAAGTTTAGCTTCATGATTGCAAATAGCTTCAATTTGATCTTTATGATCCGTTTTGTCAACAACCGTTTTAAATTCTTCAGGGAAACCATTGAGAATAGCTTCAATTTGATCTTCATGATCTATGGGTTTGCCCAAGAAAGAAAGGTGATCAAACTGGGTTGGTGATACCTTGAATGTAATCATCTAGGGTTTTAGATCCTTTGACCCACTATTTAACTTGATGCTTGATTTGTTTGATGTGACTTCTGTTAGGAGTTGCGTAGGTAGCATACAAGATCTGCCAGATATCAGTGGTGGTGAGGCAGCGAGTGACAAGAGGTTGAAGTGTGAGAGATATGGAGTCTAGAATGCTGTTGTATAGGATTTGATCCTGTTTTTTCTAGAGATTGAAGGCAGGATTCAAGACTGTGACATTGTTGACAATAGTAGTGGCAGCTGGTGCTGGTGTGGAACCATCGAGATGACCTGCAAGGCCATACCTGTCCAAGAGAGCATGTACTTGCAGATTCTAGATAACATAGTTGGTAGGTGTGAGTCTCATAATGTTTGACATGTTGATGTTAAGCAACGTCTGCTTAGTGGTGTCGATAAGATCTGCAGAGGATGTCGACATGAGAGATTTGAGAGGGAGGAATAAAAACATTGGTGGCTGAGAAATTAGGTTACAGGCAAAGCTTTGATACCACGTGATAATGTTAGTATATTATTGATACTCAGAATACATACATTTATACAAAAGACAAGAGTTATTAGAAAATCTACATTATATATATACATGATCTGATTGAGCTTGATCTTCTCCTTAATCTGATTGAGCTTGATCTTCTCATCAATAAAGATTTGGTAGCTTAACGTTTTCAAGTTTATGTCATTTTAATAATTTCATCTGATATATTACTAGTTTTCAACATCTTCATCAAAAATTATTTGATTTTTTAGAGTGAATATAGCATTAAGAAAGATCGATGATAATTTTTGAACTCTTGGATCGAAGCAAAAGAAAACTTAGATCAATATGATAATAGTTCAATATAAAAATATTTATATTTATGAACTATCCAATTTTTGGATCGCTTATAGTGAGATGAAAAATAAGTTTTAATGTGTACTAGATGTTGTACCGGGCTACACTCTCTTTTTGTTCAATAAAAATGAATAAAAATTTTTATATAAATATCTAAGTTCTATATACTTTAATACTTAATAACTTATAGATACATATAAATTATAGATACATATAAATCATTTCAACTAAATATTCGATGAACGAATATCCATTGTAAAGTAATAAAATTAATTGAAAAGAATAAAGAAAATGTAAAATAAAGTTTTCTAGAAACTGAAACAAATGGTACATAAAGTTTTAATTGGATTCCATACTAATACACTTATAAATTTAAATTTAAATTTATATAAAAAAAACTTAAATGTTTTTATCAAATGAAAAAACAGTTTGATAAGTAGTATTCCAATTTCCAGTAGTTTAGTCACATTTTCTTAGTAAGATTTAATATTATAGTTACCCTTTCTTATAATAGTATAGGAGAATACAACGGTACCACTCCTAAAACACCAAAGTGTGTGGACGTTTTGAGTAAGTATCCTATAAATATTTCAAAGAATAAAGGGTTTAATTTACAAATAGAAACATGAAATGAGAGGATATCACAAACCTTGCCATTAGTTTTTTTTACATGGATCAAATAGTTTTTATTTGCTTGCTTAATACCTGCAATGTACCATAGACAGTGAATTATGTATATCACGAATTTGAGAAATAAAAACATCACAAGACATACAAAAACTAGTTACCACTTATTAAACCTTGAGAAACAAACAGTGGCATTGGTAATTAAGCTTGCGTTGAGTGTGCTTCAGTACTTTCTCTTATAAACAATAGAATAGAATTTTGAATGTGCTAACGTCTTTTAAAAAATATTCTTTTGGCAAGTCTTATCTCTTCATGCAACTGAAGACATGTGGAGCTAAAACAATCCTTTCAACACTACAATGCTCTTTCAGCAAACCATTTGTAGGATCTTACATGGTATATGTTTCTCCACTACAAATCTGATGAAATATGATTTCATGATAACAGAAATCAATATTACAACCATCTTGTTAAGGAATAGTAATTCAAGGCTGAGTATTACACACTGAAAATTGATGACTACTTGTTCATAGGCAAAAACATATGTGTTAAATCCAGCCAAAAAATCATCTGACAAACTATAAGAGAACTTGATTTAGCTCCCCACCTTTCACTCTACCTTTCGAAAGAGATATTCACTTTCTTAACCATCCAGGAATCTTGTCTGAAGGTAAATTCCTAGCTTCTGCATCTCTAACCAATTCCTTTAACCTACCAGCCAGATTCCCCAATTCACACAACCTTCTCTTGGTCCGATATCGAGTTCCATGCCTACCTAATGTGTTGAAATTCAGTCTTCATTCTTCCTGAATTTGGATACACTAAACAACTCTTCCATTAGAATATATTTTAAGTTCTTGTGAGATACATTACCAGGAAGTAAGAGAACAGTAAAAATAATTGATAAATTAAGAGGTACACATATCAAAACTAACCTTATTCAAACATATTACGGAATAATAGAGAATAATTGTGAGAACATAAACAAAGATGGATAGAATGGTAGTTCATAGAACATCTTGGAGAACTAACTGAAGATATATTATTATTAAGTGTTACAAACCATATGTTTCCATCATCTTCACTTTCCCAGTCACGCAGCAGTGGAACGGTTCTTCTCTTCATCCTCTTGTTTTTCATTAGTTGTATTTCCCAGCTATTCCAAGGAGAATTCCAAAGGATTGTAATGGACTAAGATAGAGAAAATAGATGAGCAAAGACAACCTATTCCTGTCGAATTTAAAAGGTGCATAGATTATTTCCGGGAAACAGAACAGTTCAACCTGACCAGCGACAAACCTCCCACTGAATGCATCGATCAAAACCTTATTGAATTGGAATAGCGAGGCATCTGTAGCTGACACGAAAGAAGGGAAGGATTAACACAATTTTTATATGATGTTGGAATCAACCAAGTCTAGAACTGGACTTTGCTCATCCACCCTCTTAATAAAAATCAATGATAAACATCAGTATAGCATCCATGACTTTAGCCGACATCTCGTCCTCTCTGTTGACAACCTCACCTATCTCCTTCGCAGTAAGATATGAGGAGGACTCAAGGAAAACACCTCTGCAAGTGTAATTTACCAAATAAAATATATCTGAAAAAGGTGATTGCGAGAAAGTCAATAACACTGTCAAAAACATAGTTAACATACTCAATGGCGAGAAACTCAATACTTACATGTTCTTTATAACACTCTTAATTGAGCGTGCAAATCGTTCATTCTCAAAATCCACGTCGTCTTTTGTAATGGGAGGCGATGGGTGTTCGATAAGGATTTTGGTCTTATGATCGCAGTGGAAAGGAGCATCTAGTCATGAGGATTTTATTCACACCCTTTTGCTTTTCCTAGTTATGTCTGGTGCCGGGAGAGAATAGACTTGTACGAGATCTTCTTCTGCAGGTATTAATGTTGTGGGATGCGGCGTTGAGTCACTGGGTGCATCACTCTCGTCCTAACACACATAACAATTGAATTCATACATTGGTAAGTGCATTTAATAACCCTGGTAGTTGTTAAAATATTTGGTTGCAATAACGTTTATATTTGTCAGAATCATAAAATACTTTGCAGTTCTACACTTTATTTCGCTGTTACTAATTATATGATGGCTTTAGAGTCAAACATATATGTATGTTTTGATTACTTATTTGCACATGTTACCTTCTTTTTGGGGGCGTCTTCCTTAAGCTTGGGGTGTCCTCGCGCACGCCGTTTACGAGAAACCTATTGAGTACAGAATAAGTTAAAGTGTGCAAAAGGGGGAGGGGAAAGCATACTTTGACATATAAACATACATGCTCTTTCATAGATGCAAGTGTCGGGTCACCCATGCTTCCTTTGTCGACGTTTTTTTTGCTACAATCATGTGACCAGTAGAGCATGTGTTAGTTGTCGCACTTATTATCCAATGTAAATCAAAATCTTATATGTTTTGACCTTAGCTTCTTTTGTTGCGGAAGCTTGGGGCTTATCCAGTGGTTGAGATCCCTTTGTGACCTGCTACGCTTGCGTCAGTCCTAGGGAAAACGATGGCTGTTAGAAATAGTAGGTTGACCCCTGCTACATACCGAATTAGACAAGTATTTGTAGATGAAAAACCCGTAGATAAAAATTTAACCATATACCTGCTCGGGTAGTGTTTTCGCCATTGGACTTTTGTCTCCCATCTGCTCATTTCCTGAAGTTGTGTCCATCGGAACCTAAATTGTATACACAGCCAATAGACAGGAACTTAATTATTTGCTTACTCTGCTTATGTAATTTGTATCTCCTCTGTTGGTTGTCGACCAGAAGGTTCAACTTGATCAATCTTTTCTGGAGCTTCCAGCAAAGGGCTCTCATGCTCCGGGGACATATCCTTGATGACATCGTCTGGCTCTTCTTGGGCTGTAGCAGTATGTTCCATTCCTGGTGATGGAGTCGTATGCAGCAACATTTGGCGGTGCGTGTTGGGCTGTCAGAGACTTGGGTGCTGGATCTGACTACAAACTCAGGTTGCAGAAAAGTATTAAATTGCAGCAACTATGCAAGTTAGATGAAAACATAAAACACCCAAATGTTGAAAAGATGTTTTGAAATTGTAATTAGGAGTACAGAATACTAATGTCTGCGCCAGGTGATTTGTTTCCCCCTGCCTCCTCCTACCGCATCAAAGTGATTAGTAGAAAGTATAACAACTCTAAAGAATTTTCCAAAACACTTTTACTCATATTGTAAAACACAGCTATGTTTCTTACCGAATCCGTAGGATTTTCATTAAAATGGCTCGGATCAGGTGTTGTATCCTACACAAACCAAACACCAAATTGGAGGGAATATTCAAATAAACAATGTACTACAAAACCAAGATCTATATTGATAAATTTACAAATTACTGCAAATTTCATATATAATTCAAAATCTTATATATAACTGCAAAAGCATAATTTATTTGAATAATTTTGCTACACTCACTGTCATGTTCTTTGTCTAGTGTACATTGCATTTGAGCCTCACTATTTCCGCCTGTTGGAGTAAAATGTATTAGTAGAAAGGAATTGGACTAAATAGAACTGTAAACCTAATAGTTCTGAACCATATTGCATAAACTATATGTTGTGTACCTAGTCTGTTGGGATTTCAGCATCTTGAGTTGGGTATGGTGTTATATTCTGAGCAAAACAACAAGTGACATCAAAAATTTAACTTAACTATATACGACAATCAAATATGGCGATGAAAAATCAAGAAATACCCACACGGGTGCTGTGAATAACTTACAGCCTAGTCCGGGTCCTGTGTATACACTGAGTCTGGCATGCCATCAAAGGTAGGCACAAATTTGTTTGACCGCTGTTGAGCGAAGCAGAAACATGCAAATTAAACAACTAGGTGCAAAAATTATTGTTAGATACAAAGTACATTAGATGCTGTTAAATAAACTTGAACAACAAAAAGACACAGAACAGCTCATGCTGGTCTCGACATTCTTCTTATCTACATCATCTCGCATCGGATCTTCTACACCCATCCCAGTAGTCGTGGCACCCTAGAAAGGGATCAGAATTTGTCAATTCAGGCCCCTACTTAGGCAAAATTATAAATATATTAAACAAGTCCTTCTCACATCGTATGTGTCATTGTGACTGTCTGTTGCTTCTGTCTGAGTTGCACCCATGGGTTGAGGCTCCTCTGCATGCTCCTAGGGAAGTTCAAATAATGGTTACATACATTTGATAGTATCAACAACTAACATGAACAACATATAAATATACATATATATGTGTGTGTGTGTGTCTTACACTGTGAAAATCGGTGTCTTGGTGAACCTGGCCTTCAAATAATTCTTCATCCCTAGCCGAAGAGACAGGTTGAGAGGGGTGTCCACTGTTGTAATCTGCCACATGCGTAGATTTTATTATAGCAGAAACACCCACAAGCACCTGATCCTCAAAACCACATAGCTTTGTGTCAATCAGATCAGACAACATCTCCTTTATCGTTTCATCATCCAGACATACATGTGATGATCCTACATCCGTGTCTATGGCAGATCATCTACCCTGCCGGGTTGACAAAGTTGGTGGAGACCCCTACCTTGGATCCACATGGTCCTTCTTAGTTTTCACCCCTTTCTTCCCCTTCTTAGAAGGTGAAACACTATCTGGATCCCATCCACCTGTGAACATTGAATAATGGAGCTTCACACCATCCTCGATCATCTTCACCATGGTGTCAACATTTGCGTCGTCTTCTTCGTTAAACCAGGTTAGGTCTTCTTCATCTGGGAACTCAACTTCAGGGGCTATGATGGACTGCATAGCAACCTGGGAAACACCGTTATGTAATTAGTTTTTCGTTTTAATGCATTTGTAATGAACATGTAAACTTGGAACCTGCATGACATATATATTTTTCAACAAACATTTGTATATGCGTCAAAAATTTGGATTTGCAACTAACATATATGTTTGAAGTAATCATCTATCGTTTGCAATTTAAAATGAATTGTAGTTTATAAATATATTTGCAATTATTGCGCATATTGTACACATAATGCCTATATTCACAGATGTAGCTTAGATCATTACCTGACACTCTTTGTCAATCTTCCTGGCGTTTTCCAGCCTAAATCGAGGTTGATTTATACATTCGTCGTCCCCACTCTTCTCGTCTGAATCTAAGGATGACTCCAATATTATTAAGGCAGATGATGATGCAGGCTAATCCTGAATAGACAGAATAGCTTGTATGACGACATACTTAAGTGCATGTATAAACCCTTGGACTACATAGCTCCCATTTGCAAGTTGGGATATCTCTCGTTCCCTGATAAAAACCATAACCATTCAAACGAGGCTCTGCCCCATGGGTAAGACATAAACTTGTCTAAATTCTCAGCCATCTCTGCATGGGCTTTGCTGATTCTTGCAATATGAGATGTTGGCACGAGCAATCCGTCTACAAGGATCAGTGTTTCCAGACGGAGCCTGCGCTCTCGAGCGGTGATGATGTTCTTCTTGAGTACAAGAATCGTGCGTTTCACTATGACTGCCTCTGCACGCCCAAATAATGTTGTGTAGTATGGCGGGTTGCTGGATACCATGCCACTCTTTTTTTCTTTTTGGGATGCCTAGGATATTTTCCACAGCTTAGACCACTTACAATCTTAAATTCCCAGAATGAGAAACGTATGGGAGCACCTGCGAAAACAACCTAGATCTCTATCTTTTTTCGAATGTCCAGCTGTGGTTAATATTTAGAATGCCACCTACCTTTTATGATGTGCCCTATATACTGCTGCAAATTTTGGCAATACGTTTTATGTTTAGACATTATTTGTTATGTTAGACAAATATGTTTTATGATAAGGAGACTCAAATGTTGAGCGTGTCTGCAGGCACTCAAAGGTTAAGAGTGTGAAATGCGCTGGAATCATTGTATTTTTCCATGTCTTAGGCCTATGTCTATGTGTGCTTTTGATCCATGAGAATATGTAAATCATTTATTTTCCTGTAATCACATATGTTAGCGTCAAATCTTTTGTTTTGCATTTAACATACTCTACCATGCAGATTCTGGAATGGCTCCAAGAAACCTCCCATCTCGAATCATAGTCGATTGTCCATTTTTAGGAGGCAAGAGGGTCAATGTCAACCAAAGGAAAACCTTGGTGCAGTCTCTCCTTCTAGTTCGGACACCTGAAGAACGAGATTTCTTGTTCGAAAGTTAGTTTAGGGACTTGTTAGACGTGGCGTCCAAGCCTGCCTGGTCTGCAAGCTTTGTGGTCCAACTCTTAAGCAGATTTGTCGCTAACACTTGTGATTACAGGAAAACAAAAGATTTACATATTCCGGTTGATCAAAAGCACAAACAGACATAAGCCTAAGACTTGGAAAAATACAACAATTCCAGCTCATTTCACACTCTTAACATTTAGAATGAAAATTGCCTACAGACACGCTCAACATTAGAGCCAAGAGGATCAATGAAACTAGATCTTCACGTTTTACTTATTCAAATCTGATTCTATCTCGAGTTTTTCTTACCTAACACATGAAGTCTAACATAACACATAATGTCTTCAAGCAGTAAAAAGCACACATCATCATTGTTAGGTGGCGCTCTAAATATTAACTGCAAAACATCTTACTCGCACATATCAGCAATGTTAGGCGACACTAAGAATATTAACTGCAAATCATCTTGGAGCAACCGTAATTGTAAAAATTGTCACAAAATCTGGAAAGATTGCAGTTTAAAAGATGATTTCCTACTAACTCGCAAATTTCATTCGGTAAATGCTAACAACAACAAACAAACTACTATCTTCGGTCCGTGATATGCATCAATTTCACAACAGACAAGGTTAAACTCACCCAAAACCTAAAATTGTTCATCGTTAACACACTCGACCTTGCTGTTTTATTAACCTCAATCAGAAATCGTGTTTAAAACTCTATAATTTTACAGTTACCAAACTCACTTCGGGATTTTAGAGTAACCACACTTCACTGTAAATAGGAAAATCATTGAGAAAGCGTAGATACAAACCCAAAATCGCATATTTGCTACTAAAGAACTCACCTTCGACAAACTAGGGTTTGCACTGCTACAATCCAAGGCGGCGGGCGATTCTCTCCGGTACAATGTATGTCCTACGTCAAACAAGAGGTTTTAGGACTTGAGGAAAATAGAAAAAATGGAGGATTGGATGGACTAGAAAAAGAAGAAGGGAAGATGTATCAATGGCGAGTTGTTGAGGAGGAAGGAAAGAGCATTTTTTTTTGAAGTTTCTAAATCCGAAAAAGTAAGGGAAGTATGGTTGAGTTCAAAAAGTGTTGTACTTTACCTTTGACATTCTCGTTTTTTGTCTTTTCTAAATCAAAAATCAATTTTTATTCCGCAGACTCATTAAAATAATTATTATTTTCTGTAAGTGGATAGGGATTAAAGGGTCATAATTTATGAAACAGTGTGCTATGGTTTTAGGATATTCCTACCACCTAAATACAAGAACTAAAGATGATAGTTACTTAATTTACCCAAAAATAAAAGAAACAGAAAATGTATATATAACTTAAAATGGAGAAGCATACAAATAAGATAAGAAAGAGAAGTTTTGGACGAAGGAAGCATATAGTATAATTTGTAGAAGTCTATGATGACTTAAAAGAATCTGAAAACAAAGGACAAAGGAGGCATATAGCTTTGTATGAAAGCTTAAAGTTTCATGACATTAGTCATTGGATATACCGTAAGATGCCTCAAGGATGTATGGAGGAAGTCACAAATGACTTGATATAAGTAATAAGTCAGATACCACTAAGAGAGATCTGTTTAGAGGAAGTCACAAAAAGAATTGATGAAGCTCAATGGCTTAAAGAAGCTTGATCGGTAATCAAAGCTTTGGAAGTTTAGGGTTGGTGGCGGCGGTCACAAAGGCGGAGAGATGGAAAAAAATTAGGACTCTTGAAGCGTTAGCATTCTATTTATATATATACTAAATGATTACTCGTGTAATGCACGAGAGTAAAGTGTATGTAATTTAATTACATAGTTTTTTAAATTTTACATAAAAAACTATATATGTTTATGAATGCACAATATCACAATTTTGAAATGATAACTTTTATTTTTTTTATGCGTATTGTAAGTTTCTTCATATATTTTACTTTATTGTATATAATTATGTTAATTGATTGTTGTCTTTAGTTTATAATTCTTTGTAGTTTTGTTAGTTGTTATTTTATGTTTTAAGAGATTGTAATGTATTTTTTGTTAATTTTTTCAATTGGTATTATAAATTTTTAATATAATATATTTATTTAATATATGGCTAGTGAGATATGACTTTATATATTAAAAATAATGGTTACCAAATTTATTTATTGTAGGATTTTTTTATATAATAGATGAAATTAATATCGGCCGGTTATGAAATTTTAAGCTAATATAATAAATTAATTCATATAAAATTTTGTAAATAAAACTAAATATGATATAACCACAGTATTAAAAAATTTAAAACAAAATAATGAAATACTAACATAATTAAGTACTAAATTGCATTCTTTAATAAATTTTGTCTATCCATGAGAGTCAAACTTCATAATCCTGCATACAAACTTGATACGCGATAGAAGATTTGGTATTTCAATTTCCTCAATAACTTGTGTAGGTAGATCAAAACATGAACACTTATCTTTAACATATGAGTTCATCAAATCCCAAAAAATTATTAGGTGAGCGGATTGAGATAAAGACTAACTCTATCACAAACTCTTTCAAGACTTTCATAAATATTTTTAATATAGACAAGATAAAAATACAGATTAGGTCAACACATTTTATTTTTGATATACATTCTAATCGAATAAGTAATAAAAATATTATTATATGTCGATTAGAAGATATTACATTTAATAATAACGCTTTGGTTTGGTATTTGTGTTAGGGACTCTCTGTTTAAGTTGGTTTGCTTAACTAAACTACTACTTGATGATGTTATACCTTTGGTATAAATTCTCTTTAATTTTTCTGCATTTAGCTTCTCATAGCTTAGTTTTTCTTTCATTTGAGCTTTTTATAGAAGAAGTTATTTGGAAGTTAACTTAATCATATACTTTATGATATGTAATTGTCTAAATATCAACTCTTTTACATTTACATTGTTCGCTACTTGAAGGTAGGATTGCGGAGAATAATACCTTCTATAGACCAGCTCATTAAAATGATTCGAATGAATTTATTTCTGGTAATTAGATTACCAAACTTAGTTCAAAAATATTTAATCTAAATTAAATAAAATTAGAAAATAATTTTAATTTTAATCTAATTAACTATTTCCACATTCCAAGTTGTATAATTAATTTTTTTTATTGTTTTATAAGGTATTATATATTAATAAATTATAACTATTAAAATGATTTAAAAATAATTAGATATGACAATAAAATTAGTAATCACAATGTGTAAATTACTTCACCTAATTAAATTGGATCGACAGATATATATATATATATTTTGAACGCAATCAATATCCATAAATTATGATACTTGATAATATATGCTACCAATTCATTAAGATTCGTTTTATACACCAATTCCTTAAAATGATTTCTTGTAGTGATAATCAAGTTTTCTCTTATCACAAATTCATTAAGATGATTCGAATAAATTTATTCAAGACAATTAGATTAATAACTTTAGTTCAAAAATTAATAATCTAATTAAATAAATTAGACCATAATTTGTGTATGGTTTTAGTATAATACACATAAAATTATATTTAGGTTTCATTGTTGACAACAAAACATTTAGTCTAGTAAAAGTTAAATAATAAATTTCAAGTGTTCTCATATTAATTTTAATGATACACTTAACATAAAGGAATTACAAACAACTAAATGACTTTTGCTAATTTCTATTTTTTCGTAGTACACCAATTTAAATTTTTTGAATAACATCTAGGATGATAATTAATCAAGTATATATTTAGTGTTAATTATCGGTTTATATGTAAAGTATTTCTCTAAAGAAAGTAGAAAATTATAATATTTACTGTAGTTTATTTTGATTGTAATCATATAGATTCTTTACAACTAATATGGTAAAATTTAATGCAATAGTTATTCGTAACTTCAAAATATATTATACGAATCTACTATAAATAATATTAATATTATTTTTCTATATTTTGTAAGTATAATCATTTAAAGTTTGTACTAAAGCTTTCTATATTGTTGAAATATTCTTTTATTTAAGATTTTATGTTTTAGAAAAAATGTTACCAATAAATATTTATATTTTCCTTATTTACAACATATCATTAAATTTTTTGAATTTAAACGAAAATGAATTAAGTGGGAATATTATTATGTTGACGCATTACATATTTTTCTTCAAATTTATTAATTTAATATCTTAAATGTATTTTAAATTAAATGTCTCATAAAAAATAATCAATCGTGATCTTACTATTTAATACTTAGATGTCTTAATTATGTCTATTTTTTGTTTATTATACCAATCAAGATAGTTCAAATTAAATATATATTTATATTTAAGAACATTTAATATCTTATGTTTATTTTCATTATCACACCAACTGATATGATTCGTCCCAATATATATATATATATATATATATATTAATATTAAACTAATATTTATATTTATTTTTCGAATAAAAGTACATTTTGGAAGTTATATTTAATGTGAGATTACGGAGAATAGTAATAAATAACTTAACTTTTGAATAATGTTAAAATTTATTAGGGAGAATAAATTTGATCACTATTTAAGGACAAATTGATAACGGTAAATATATAAATAATTTTCTCAAAATACATTTGATAATATAAAGTTATAGTATAAACAATTAATCATCTATATATAATAAAATAGATTATGATCTTTATTTTAATTGTTTAATAAAATATTGTTTCGGAGTATAATTTAGAGATTTAGATTATTATTCTACACAAATATACTGTTATTAATTGGATTTGTAAAATTACAATAAGTATAATTTAAAATTTATATTATCTATTAAAAATAATTAGTTCAAAATAAACCTGTTTTCTTAAAATAAAAAGTATTTAATTTTTTTTCATTTCAATGAATAAATTCAAAAATTTAAATGTAAATTGTATTTTATGTATTTAGAAAAATATAGAGTTATATAATTATAGACAATACAAAATTTATGGACACCATTTAACAATTAAAGTTTAATAATTTTAGTATAAGAAATACCTGATTTTCTATAATAAAATTATTTAATATGGACTATTTTTTCTTCTGAATTTTGTTTTTAAAAATAAAAGATTTAAAAAAATGGATAATGAAGCCAATCATTAGTACCACTATTAATTTATAGTAGATATCAACATGTGCTTTGTTAATAAATTTCATTTTTTTGAATATACAATGTGTTTTTATTTTAATGTTTGAGTTTTGAACTGAAACTAAAAAATTTTAGATTTCACGATTGCTATTTTACTTAACCCAATTTTTAAAATGTCGTAAAAGATATAAACTTAGATTCTTAAATAAATTATATATAAATTTACACATACAAAAATAAAAAATAAAGAGTTTTTATGAATTATGAAAATAAAATTATTAATTAAGAAATATTCAAAGAAAATTATAATACAACATAAAACAATTATTTTGAAAGCTTCATTGAATCATCACCATAAACATACATATAAATTGAAAATTTCATTTGATTTGGGAAAGTAGTATATTACCCATTTTATCTCCAAAATATAAGATATCTTAATAATATTGAAAATGTTTTATAAAATGTTTAATTTGAAATTTTAAATACATACTCCGAATCACGAAGACCAATGTTAAATATTTTGGTTTCTTTTCTATTAGACTCAGTGACAATCATTGCATCAACATGATTCAAGTAACCAATTACATCTGCACATATAAGTTCAATATTTAAAACTAAGCATGTAAATTCTTAAATATAAACCAATAAATATATTTTTAAATTAGTTCTACCAAATTATTTATGATTTAAATTACGAAATCAGAAAAAAAAATAAAGACATGAAAAAAGAAAACTTATCAATTTCATCAAGATTTCCAGCAAGCAATTCATTATAATCTACAAACTCCAAACCAAATAAATTATTTGGTAAAGGATCAGTTGCCCTAACTAATATAGTGTAGACAAAACATATATTGAACTTATGCGAAGTTGTCTTGAAAAAACTAGTTGATGGACTTACTTAGAAATTACTAATTATCTTAGTATCTCTCTTGCTCAAAAGAAGACCAAATTTTCCAATCATATATTTTTTAACCGTACCATAAATTTTTGAACCCTAATTTATGTGTAAAATGTTATCATTTTCAAGATTTTAGATGAATAAAATGATTTGTATATAAATGCATAATACATGATAACTTATTTTCTCATCAATCAAAACTAATTCTATTTTCTGATCATATTCTTTGGTAAATACCTTCCAAGTCGAATGATTTTGACTCTTCTCTTGCAATGTGAACTTACTGATTTCCAAACTGAAATAGAATTGAGAACCAATATTTTGCTGCTTTCGTAAATATTATATGATTTTGTGTTTTCTGATGAATAAAGAAATACACTACATCTACTTTATATAGAAGTTGTGAATCAGTTTAACCTAATTACTACAAATATATTCGATATATTTTTAAATTAACTACAAATATATTTGATATATTAAAAATTACTTAATTACAATACAATATGAAAATTATTAATTTTGTGATTTGTTTCCTTACTTAATACTTGTGTATCGTTGGTATTGAATAAGTCATCGTTCTCACAATTATTTGTAAATCAGATCTAAATTTCCCAATCACATCTTTCTTATTGACTACTTTTCAATTAGTAGAAGATTATAATTAATTTAATTCTATTACAGTAAATGTAATATCGATATTCCTTTATCGGAATATAATCAGTTTTATTTTATTTGATATCTTATCGTCAATAAAAATATATCATAGAAATATAATCAATTTAATTTATTTGGTATCCTGAAATTTAATTTGATCACGGAAATATATCTATTTTGATTACGAAAATCACAAAATTTATGTTTAAGAACGTAACTAATGTTGTAGATTTCTTATTGACTAATTTTCAATTAATAGAAAATTATAATTGATTTTATTCTATTACAATAAATGTAATATTTGTATTCCCTTATCAGAATATAATCAATTTAATTTAATTTGATATGATATAAATAATGAAAATATACCACGGAAATATCATCAATTTAATTTAATTTTGTATCTTATAATATAATTTAGTATCCTAAAATCAATTCATGAAAATTAATTTCGTAGATTACAATTTTTTTTAATCAAATTTTTATTTAAATTCGTCTATTAAATACATAATCAATCATATTCTAATCAATAAATACGTTAAAAATGAAGATGATTTCGCCAAAATACCCCCACAAAAACTATATAATCCAATGATATTTTAAGTAATATTCAAATGATTTCAAGGACATTTCAAATTATTATTATCATTTTATTATATATAAGATTTATACTAGAAATGTTTCCTAATCTAAATACACAAATATATGCAAATGTTACTTACATAACTACACAATATTCACAAGATCTATTAGATCCTTATACAAAATCTAAACCAAAAGATTAAAACAAAACTAAAACCAGAGAAAAGTTTCCTTACACTTGTTACCGGTGAACCGGAAGTTAATGGCCTAAAGCCAATATGTAATCCGTACAGTGAAACCGGAGAGACTCCTACCAGCCGAAAAGGATATTCCTTATCGGCAAATGACTGTGACTCATTCTCTGAAAGATTCAATATGGAGAAGAGAAAAGGAGTCTCGCCGTTGTGTTTTTAAAAGAGAAAGTAGAATAACTTAAAAGAGAAAGAGAATGTGGGCTGCACCTCAGCTATTGAACTAGTGGGGGAGTATGAACCGCACTCCTTGTCTTCTTCTCACACCTTTTTTTAACTAATTAATTAGTTTTATTAAATAATCCCTTTATTTTTTTTGATAGTTGGATATTTTAGAATTTTCACACATATTAAAAATTTTTTTTAATTGTTCTATTAACCTTATTTACTAGAAAAATGAAAAAAAAATACCTATTCCGAAGAGGTTAACACACCAGAAAGTATTTTCGATTATTAATCTTTGTGAAATGTATATTAACTTTTTAATAAAGTCCTAACTTAATCAAGCCTTTGAGCAGCTTTCTCTCTAACTCATCTCTTTGAGCGGCCACCACCAACTTTCATTTCCAAATATAAGTCATATCTGAGCCTTTGGGTATATTAGCTATGCTAAGAACAATTCAACACATTTGAAGAAGTTAGATGATAGATCTCGTATGCTAGTTCAGCTTGGAACGGAACCGGGTTCTAAAGTTTATTGTTATTTTTGATGATACAAGGGTTGGAATTGGAGGTGTAATGACACAACTTCAAGTCAACAGAATGATTTCAACTTTGAGATCAGAACCATTGAAAATCACGAGAGGCAAGAAGAGAGAAAATAATCGAATGAAGCTTCACAAGAAGCTTCTCGCACAAGCAATCAAGAAATAATTGAAGCTTCTTATGCAAGCAAAGATCAAGAAAATTTCAAAGATTCTGATGAAACACTTAAAGATGAAACCGAGAACTTGGAAAAAGATAATGATTCATCTCCAAGCATACGAAGGTCACAAAGACAAGTAACAGAGCCAAAATATTGAGAAGACTATGTATTGTTTGCAGAGGAAGAAGGAGAAATGTTATGGTTGTGCTTAAATGATGAACCAAGGAACTTTTCGGAAGCAAAGGAATTGAAGGTATGGATATTAGCTTGTGAAGATGAAATCTCATCAATTGTCAAAAATACGACTTGGGTTCTTGAAGATCTTCCCGAAGGTACCAAAGCTATCGGACTTAACTGGGTCTTCAAGATCAAGAGAAATTTGGATGGAAGTATTAACAAGCATAAACCTAGACGTGTTGCAAAAGGCTATGTGCAAAGACTTGGGATAGACTATGAAGAAGTGTTTTCACCGGTTACTTGATTAGAAACAATCTGATTTCTAATCAATCTAGCTGTATCTTATGGTGGGGAAATATATCATCTCGATGTTAAAACAACATTTCTTAATGGAGATCTAAAGGAAACGGTTTATGTGACACAACCAGAGGGATTTGAGATAAAAGGAAGTGAACATAGAGTCTACAAACTCAAGAGGCTTTATATGGTTTAAAGCAAACACCAAGAGCTTGGAACATCAAGCTCAATCAAGTTCTCAAGGAACTAAAATTCGAACGATGCACCAAAGAACCATAAGTTTATACAAAGGTATTGGCATAATAAACTCTATTCATAGCTGTCTATGTAGATGATCTTTTTATCACGGGCTCAAGTAAAAAAGTGATCGATGAGTTCAAGCTAGAGATGCCATCAAAGTTTGAAATGAGTGATCTAGGAAATTAACATACTATCTTGGAATTGAAGTTTGTCAACACAAGAGAGGGATAACATTGAATCAAAAACACTATCCTCACAAAATTCTAGAAGAATTGTTTACGAGTGATTGCAACTTAGTTCATATTCCAATGGATTCAGGTTCAAAATTATTAAAATCCGAAGAGGAGAAATAGATCGATGCTACTAGCTATAGAAAGAAAGTTTGATGTCTACAATATTTGCTACATACTCATCGGAGTTCGGCTTATAGTGTAGGAGTTTTGAGTCGTTATATGCAAAGTCCAAGAGAATCTCATGGAGATGCCATGACACAATGTTTACGGTACTTAAAGGGAACAACTGCATTTCTTTTAGCTTTCATGAGATCATCAACAAAGGTGTCGAGACTTATTGGTTTTAGTGATAGTAGCTATAACGTTGATCTCGATAATGGAAGGAGTACTACTGGACACATCTTCTACGTCGGAGGTAGTCCAATCGCTTGGTGCTCTCAAAAGCAAGAGACCGTAGCATTATCATCTTGTGAGGCCTAGTTTATGGTAGGTACGGAGGCAGCTAGACAAGCAATTTGGCTTCAAGAACTACTTAGTGAAGTAACGGGATTAACAAGTGAAAAGATAGCAATATGCAATGACAATAAATCTGCTATTGCACTTACTAAAAATCTGGTGTTTCATGGAAGAAGCAAACATATTCATACAATGTGTCACTTCATAAGAGAATGTGTTGAGAATGGTGAACTAGAAGTTAAACATGTTCTCGGGAACAAACAAAAGGCAGACATTCTAACTAAGGTTCTTGGAAGGATCAAGTTCAAAGAAATAAGAGACTACATTGGTGTTAAAGACATACATAGATGAAATCGATATTAAGCTTAAAGGGGAGAATTTTGAATTAAGCTTAAAGCCTTACTTGATGAACAAATTAGGTAGTTAGATTAGATAAACTTGAGATATTTTAGGAGATATATAAAATATAGGTAATCCTAGCTGAAATAAAAAATTATCTAATATATATAAAGAGGATGACAATGTGTGACATAACTAAAAATAAATTCATTGTTTTGAGAATTTAGATTTGAAGTGATTTCCCTAAACTAATAAAAAAGAATTTTTTCTTAATATTCATGAAGTTTACTAACTTATAATCGATCAAAGAACTACAAATTGAAATTTTTTTAGAAAAACTAAACTTAAAAGATAGGGAGATAGATATTTGTGTAAGCCAGCCGATCACAGCAAGACAAATGGGCATAGAGAAATAAATATTAAATTGATACGACAACGGTTGGGCTCAAAACAAGTCAACAAAGTAAAGGATGACTGAGAGGGTTTTACTGTTGACGACTCAAATTCGATCAGAGAGAGAGAGAGAGGGGGCATGATCTCTTGAGTCCGAAATGAAGAAAGGAAAATCTCCTATATCCACTTTTAATCTAATACCAAATCAATTTAAATAAAATTTGATATACCCGTTTTACCCTTTTCATTGAATTTTTTAAAACTAAAAAATAACAAAAAATTAGAAAAAAAAATTATAGAAAAGAATAAAAAACCTAGGTCCCTTTTCTTCTCGACATCGGCTTCTTCCGTCTTCGATCCAACAACAACGTGTTTTGGTTCCACGGGGATCCACCTCTGTTAAAAGCTATTTTTCTTCATCACCTTCTTGCTCTGCATCTCTATCTCGTCTCCTATGAAGGTAATTTTACTGAATTTGGATTTTGATTTGTAAATTGATTATTTTGGTAGCTTATTTGATTGAATATAATTCAATGAGGATCTGGGTCAACTAGGACTTGAAAATACAAGCAATTACGATATTATTGAAAAGCATTGTTGATAGAACCCGAATCCATTTTTTCTTTGGTGATTTCGTGATAGTACAACTGGGTAAAACTAGTTGTAGTTTTACTTAACTGATTGAGTTTTTTTTTGTAGAATACAATGAGCGACGACGTCATCATATGGTTTGTAGGCGAAGGTCGTTCTGGGTGTCTAATAATGGAGCATGCAGTAGAGGATATCACAATGTCAGTGATGGAGGATTGTATATATAAGAGACTTGATTTAGATGGAAATAAGGTTATATTGAAATTGAGTTTCTACCCACCTATAGTGGGCTGTAAGGTAGAAATGAATATTTCTGATGATGTGGATTTGCGTGGTTATCTATCGTATATTAATGAACGTAATGGTAGATGCCAATTGTTTGTGAAAGCCATAACAAGGCCGGAAGAGCCTGAGCAAATGTCTGGACAAGTGTCGAGAGTGGTGAAAAGTTTTGTTGGTAAACACTCATAGAGTTATCATGGATCTTGTGAAGACAAAATTAGACGCGAGTATATCGTACTCCATATGACGAGATCGAGGCAAAGATTCAAGTGGATGTTATTCGGAGATTCAAGTTTTTGAATTTATTCTTCATCATTTTGTATTTGTAAGACTATATAGTACATTGTAGAACTTCGTAAAACTTGTCTTGATTTATGCAATTTTTTATGTTAAATTATTTTTTATATATGACTAATATGTATATGTGATATAAGATATATATAAAATACTATGTGTATTGTTCATTCATATAATTTAAAATAATCAGAAAAAAATTAAAATTTAAAATTTAAAACTAAATAACTAAAAAGTTAAAACATAAAAATTAAAGAAAGAGAAATGAAAGTTTTATGATTGAAAAACATATTGTAATTCTTATATAGTGCTTTGTATTTGAATAAAATATAAATAATTATATATATTAAAGTGTAATGAAGTAATCAACACACTATATTGTTTATAAGGTTACTTTCTAAATAATAACCAATTTTTGAACATGAAGCTATGTAAATTTATGTTTCAAGAATTTTAATACATTAAACATTTATAATCATACGATAATTTACTAGAATCAACAGTACAACTAAAAAAATGTTTTATAGGATACGTAATACTAATTTTAATGTAAAACCATAAAAGTACAACTCGTTGAAAATTTTGTACAATTATTAACTAGGTATAATTACATTACAATTTGGTGGATCTCAATTTTTTTATAAAGCACCAACAAATTTTCATTTTAGCGCCAAAATTTATTTCACCATTTTTTTTCTTTTATCAACTAAACAAAGAGAAAATTTCTCTCTCCTCACTCTCGCTTCCTATCTCAATTTTCTCTTTCTCATATCCTCTTGTCGTTCTTTCTTGTTCCTCCTTCAAGCAAAAGTAATTATTTCCTCTTTTTTCCTCTTGTGTTTCCAAAAGGTTAAAGTTTCTAGAATATTAAGGTTTAGCAATTTTGATTTTTGAATCATGCCATAGCTTTGATTTGATCTGCGATTTTGTCATTTAGATTAGGGTTTGTCGATTTTGGGGCATCAATCACCTAAGAGGACCAAATGAAGCACGAACCAAAGTTTTTGATGATTTTTCTGGCAATTTTGGTTTTTATCTAGGTTAAGTTTTTGTTTTGATTTGGATTTACATTATGAATTTCACTTAGGTTATGGATTTTGATTAGGTTAGGATTTTGATTTTAGATTGGTAAATGAATTTCGATTCTAGTAGGTGATTTCACAATAGAAAAACTCAGTAAAACTAGTACTAGTATTACTATGCTGATTTTGTTTTTGTATTGTTTTGGTAGGATACAATAAGAAATAACGTTAACATACATTTTAAAGGTCAAGATCACAAATAAAGCATTGGTGCATAAGTTCGTGGTTTAAGAACAAATTGAATTACTATGGACTGACTGCACATGAGTAAGATGTGGAGATTAAGAAGCTTCAGGAGATTGTGACAAGTATTACCCAGTAGAAGTGACTATCTATGTATATGCTATGCTCCGAAGATTATGTTTAATTCTAATCATCTATGTTTGGGTTGCTATCTATGTAATATTAATGTTCAAGACTTGTGTAATATATTTATTTGTGTGATATGTTTAATAGTTTTATCGGGTTAGACGCAGTTTCACCAAGTTTTACAAATATATTTAGACGCAGTTTAACTAGGTTTTACAAATATAGTTGGATGCAGTTTTACTGAGTTTTACAAATATAGTTGGACGCAGTTTTATCGAGTTTTACAAATATAGTTGGACTCAGTTTCATCGAGTTTTACAAATACAGTTGAACGAAGTTTTACAAACAACCATCATAAGATAAAGATATAATCTTCTTCTTCACACCGAATTCAAGTTTTTCTTGTAATACTTCTTGAGCTTGATTTTCTTGTACCTCTTTGATATTCTGAAAACATAGAAACAAATTTTCTTACAAACTCAGTAATTTCACCTAGTAGTTATACAAAGTATTACAAATTTAGTAGTTATACCTAGCTAGACAAAGTATTACAAACTCAGTGATTCTACCTAATTATACAAAGTTTTATGAGTTTTGTCACCTGATTCTTCACTTGTTTCCTGAGGTTCTCTTTCTCCTCTTTGTTCTCCACTGATTCTTAGTCATGGAGTTAGGTTAGTAAAATTGCACCACAAATCGAGTAGATCTAGAAATTAGAGCTCAAAATAAGAAGAATAGAAAGGGAGAAAGTAGAAAATCTTGAGTATAGATGAAATTGAATCTATCATGTAAAAGAAAATAGCGGGTATGATATTGGAGGAGATCGATTTCTCTTTGAGAAACCTGTTTGAAAAATGAGAAAACCCCAAAAAAATAAGAGAAAATGGGTGGTTTCAATCGATTATGTTTTTGGGAAAGTAAGAAAAATAGGTTGATCCAAATATTTACCTTCTATTTTCTTGGGTGGGTGGGTTTAACCCATGTATTGAGTATTCCATTAAGGGCAAAATAGTAAACTAACCACTTTTTTATTTATTTTTATATCAAAACTAAATTCTAATTTGATGGTGGTGTTTTGAGACATTTTTATTTAAAAAGGGACTTCCTAGACAAATAAGCGAATAAACCAAAAAAAAAATGGAATCAAGAGAAGCGACACCGAGAGTCGCCGTCGTTGGTTTCATTCTCAAAGGAAACTCTATCTTGTTAGGGAAGCGTCTTTCCTCAATCGGCGATTCCACTTTTGCTCTTCCCGGCGGCCATCTCGAATTCGGTCCTTTTCTCTTGATTTTTCTCAAAATCTTCTTCCGCAATAAATAAATTCAATCTAACCTTTGTATTTGAGCAGGAGAGAGCTTTGAAGAATGTGTAGCGAGAGAAGTGATGGAAGAAACCGGGCTAGAGATTGAAAAGATAAAGCTATTGACTGTCATGAACAATGTGTTTAAGGAAGCACCGAAGCCGTCGCACTACGTAACTGTGTTCATGAGAGCAGTGCCAGTGGATCCGAGTCAGCCTCCGAGGAATTTGGAGCCAGAGAAGTGCCAAGGTTGGGATTGGTACGACTGGAAGAATCTCCCAACTCCACTGTTTTGGCCACTTGAGAAAATGGTGAAAAGTGGATTCAATCCCTTCTATGATGCTGAAAACTGAGAGAGGTCTAATAGGCTGTGAGAGATCCTCAGTTCGATTCCAGTAATCATCCTAAATTTGTTGCATAACAATATATGTTCCGGATTCAATCTTGAATCTTAGGGATGGGCATTTCGGTTTAATATTGGTTACGGTTTGACTTCGGTTCGGTTCGGTTAATTTGGTTATATAAAAACTCTAACCAAACTTAGTATGGTTTGGTTTTACTTTGGTTTGGTTTATATTCGGTTTGGATCGGTTTGATTTGGTGTTATTTCGGTTTGATTTTTATTTTGGTTAAATAAAATAAACATATGAATTAGTACTGTTATATTGAAAGCTGTTTTAAACTAATACGATATAAAAAGCAAGAAAAAAATCACAAAGTTGTATTTAGAAATAACCATGCAAGAAATAAACTAAAAAGAATATTAATTTTAAAACTAAACGTAACTAGATAATAAAAAAACATTTTTAGAAAACCAACAACATAAAATTGTGATAAATAATTATTGAATATGATTCTAAAAATAAAGTAGCTACCTTCGTCAAGTGAATCCATAAACTTGTTCTCTTCCTCTAGATTGTCGAGAGACTTCATTGCTTCTGAACGAAGAGAAGCACGTAACCAATCTTGGGTCAAGACCAACGCTTCGACCATATCTGGAGTTAAACAACTTCTATATTGATTTAGAATACGACCTCCGGTGCTAAACGCTGATTCGGATGCAACCGAAGAAACTGGAACTGCGAGCACTTCTCTTGCTATTAAAGACATAATTGGGTATTTTGAGCTATTTGTCTTCCACCAGCCTAGAAGATCAAACGAGAGCCCCAAACTGTTTTTAGTAGATATCTCTAGCTCGTCTTTAAGATACTTTTCCAACTCATTTATAACTTCTGATGTAGTCTTCTTAGCAACCATGAATTTTAAAAAAGGATCATCAATGTTGTCAACCTCCATATCCTTAGTTTCTTGGTTCGATTGGGTCACATCCTCACCATTATTACCAGAAGAAGACTGTTGATTTAAACTCATGTAACAAAAGTGATATATCTCAAAAAGTCTTCGTAGAAAATCCGTCACCAAGTTCAACATTTCAGCACACTTTGGATTACCTTTTCGATAGATAATTTCAAAGCTAAACATTGTAAATACCATTTTGCGACGAGGATCAAGAATGCCAGCGACTATTAATATCTTATTGATCTTTTCCATACCTTCCCAGTATTTATTAAATTTGCTCGTCATTGCTGAAGCCATATCTCTCAAATCAGAATCCAATCTATTAGCCATACTTGCCACACTTGACTGAATTTTGCATATCTCATTATAACAACCATTTGATGTTATCTTTATAGAGGAAGAGAATGCTAAAGTTGAATCATAAAAAGTTTTTAAAAACTTTACCATATGACGAGCTTTTTGCCAATCAGCTGCCATTGGAGGTCCTTTCCTTTTATTCCCATTAGAATCAACTTCTTTGAACCATGCATCATAAGGTTTATCCATATCAGCCATTCTATCAAATGCAACTTGATACTT